>AWUE01020179.1:0-14183 GCA_001974825.2 Corchorus olitorius | reverse complement strand
AGTAGTATATATAAGTATTTTTAACCTTTTCATTAACATTACAACTCATATTATTTGCAATAAGAAGGAACTAATCTATTTTTTTTTTCCAACTTATACTTTGTTATCTTTATGATTTAATATTAGAAACCTAATTAATATAATTTTTTATGAATTATACCTATGAATTTTGGCCAAAAACAAACCTATGAATTGTAGTACTAATATTTTGTTGATAAATAAATAGTCAAGCTCCTACATATCGATTTTGTATCTTCCTTCAACTAGAACACGTATCAAAAGAGTTCAAGAAAGAACTAGACAATTATGTTTTAAAGAATGTAGCTAAATATACTTCTTACCAGAAAAAGATGTTACTATTATATCCATAATATATATAAATTTTGAATAAATAATTTAATTGTTCTGACTTATATTAATTTAAGAAATAAAGTATATTAATATGTTTTAAAGAATGTAGCTAAATATACTTCTTACTAGAAAAAGATGTTACTATTATATCCATAATATATATAAATCTTGAATAAATAATTTAATTGTTTTGACTTATATTAATTTAAGAAATAAAGTATATTAATTAGTGCAATGGCTAAAAAATTATTATTTAATTCTACAATACTTGGTAAGGTATCTTATATAATAGTTAGAAATTAATTAATTTGATCATGCTCAAAAAAGTGCCCAATGTTTGCGAAAATGTTTAAATAAGGGCCCAAAGAAAAAAAAATGCTCAAATTAGGACCCAACATTTGCGAAAGTGCTCAAATAAGTGTCCAAAGAAAAAAAAAAGCTCAAATAAGGGTCCAACTTTTAGAAATTTGCTCAAATAGGTTTCTGCGGTCACTGTGTGGTTATCAAATAAGATAATCAAAATTTCATAAGAATGCCATCAAAATTTCATATGGAGGTTATTAAAAATTCATTGCATGGTTTTGCAAATATTAGACCCTTATTTGATCAATTAGCCATTTGATCATGTAACTGATTAGTTGGGTAACATATTAGTACAGAGTTAATTAACTAATTAATTTGGTTTATAATTGGACTATATATGATTGATAAGTTATTATAAACAAAATAAAAGTACATATGCAAATAAAGTCATAAAGTCAAGGAATACAAAGACAAATACAAATAAAATGAAGTTAACTAAAATTTCAATTTAAGCCAAAAATTAATTTCTACCCAATTTAGATCTAAATCTTTTTATCGTAACATTATCTAATCAATTTGAATCGAACAAATAATATTTAAATTGAAAGGAAAGAGCCTTTCGTGTCTTAAATGTGCTACCTTCACACATTAAGCACTTGAGAACTTTTTTTCCCCATTTATCTATTGGCTTAATAGACAAAATGATGCTCAAACTATCATCAAAGGGACAAAATGTCCCCTGAAGTTTTGATTGGAACAATTAAGCCCTTTATGAATATTTGGAACAATTTAGCCTTTCATTGAATGGGCTTTGGTACGTGAATTTTTTTTTTAAAAAAAAAAACGTAAATGCCTTCAAATTAACATGGTTTTTAAAACCAGGCCGGCACTAGAACCAGTGATGGTTCCGGTCGACGTTTGACCGGTCCGATCGGTTCAACCGCCGGTCCGGTTTAATGAGTACATTTTACGAAAATTGTTGACATTTTACCTTTTAAATATTATATAAGGTATATACATATCACATAAAAGCATTTGGTGCAGTGGCTTAAGTGTGTTTTTTGTTACCCACAAGGTTGTGGGTTCAAAACTCACCATCTTCAAAAAATTTTCCAAATTTTCTTAACTATCAAACCGGTTTTATCCGGTCAAAACCCGATTCAACCGCTAGTCCAACCGGTTGTTGACCATGTTGACTAACCGCGGTTCTCACCCCTTTAAGGACCGGACATGCCAGCGGTTCCCGGTTAAACCGGTCCGACCGGCCGATCCGGTCCGGTTTTGAAAACAATGCAAATTAATAGACAAAATAGCATTCAAACTTTGACAAATATATTACAAAATGGTCCTTGAAGGGCTATAATATCCCAAAATTGAGAATAAAAAGGCTTAATTGTCCCAATTGAAAATTCATGGGTCATTTTGTCCCTTTTATGATAATTTGGAGGCCATTCCATTAGGTCTTTATCTATTTCACATATTTGATCAAAGATTTGGAAAGAAAGAACATAAGTTGAAAAAATTGAAGAAAACGACCTTAAATGTATTTATTATTACCTTCCCATTTCACTTTAATAAAGAAAAATTTTCAATACTCATGATAAAAAATTATTACCTTTAAAGTTAGGAGTTCAAAATAATAATATTAGTTTTTTTAAATTATATAAAATAATATTTTTTAAATTTCATAGAAAAATGATAAAGAAAATTAACTTTAGATTTTGTTCTGTTCTTAGCTCGAAATTAGTTTCAAAAATTATTTATAATGAATGATTATTGATATAATTTGTACATATATAACTCTTTTCATAACCTATATAACACATCTGATTATGGTAATTTAGTCGGTGAATTATTTTTTCTCATTTATTAATTATTGTTCATTCTAAAATCCTTATATTTTTTAAATAATTATATATCTTTTTCAGTCTCAGAAAAACTTGATTAATACATTAATCTTTACAATTGAAAAAACATGACTTCAACATGTCAAATATACAATCGATGTTATATGAAAGAAGATCAACAGTGATATCTATAAAAAGTTAATACCCGTTTTAATTAATAAGCTAATATTCAATGAACACGCTCGCTAATAATTAATACAAATAATTTTTGTACTTATATTTTTTATTAAAATTATAACATTAGTACTACAATAATATTTATTGCTTACAATATTTTTTTAAAAAAATAGTCTTTTAGAAAATAACAAGTACATTATTACCCAATATGCAACTTAAAATATATTTTAACACAATTTTCAAACTCACGTGTGAAACACGTGGCAAAGTACTAGTAACATAAAAAAATACTTGACGACTGGAGTTTTCTCATCCATCAGAGGAGTCAGAAATGGGAAAATCATCTTGTTCGAGATTTTCTGCACAAAACTATGGACAAAGGTAAGTTGTCTAACTTTCTTGTTTATAATTGCAAGTGATTGATTTATTCGGGATCCAACCATGAAAGTTATATTCATATTTTCATTAAGGATTAATTAGAAAATATGTTTACATCTCTGCACAAGCACTCTTGATCTAAAAGGAACTGTATGCTGCACTAGGTAAATGTTGGGTTTTGGTTGGTTTTGTTGCATTAGTGTTGAAATTTATAATGTAGTTGATCGGTCGTCAGCAATCATAAAAATAATTCCCCACAAAATCCTAACTATAGTAGATAGGGCAAGTAGGGGTCAATCCCACTGAGAAGGGTGTAGACATTATCCTAAGATACAATCCTTAAAATATCTCCAAACAAAACACAGAAAACAGAGGTTGAAAGAAAGCAATTAAACAGAAAACAATTATACTAGAAAACAAAGCAAAGTAAATTAAATCTAAGTCTATGACAGATAAGAAAAAAAACAATAATTAAAGCATACTTCTTCTCCAATGGTAGAAAACAATCAAATTGAATATGGGTCCTTGATTTAAGAGATGAATTCACTATTAAATCCTTGATGATAACTGGTCTAGGAAAACCTAACATGCTATTTAGATAAGATTACCGGTTAAGACTTAAATTACCCCTATTGTTAACTTAACAAATCAATTACCGGTTAAGGCTTAAAGATTCACCAAGCAACAAAGCATTAAGATTAACTAATTAATTAGTTCTTTCACAAATGCTTAATAAATAAAACCATACAACAATCAGATAAAATCCAATTACTGGCATGAGAAACTCATCGAAGCGGGGGTTAGTCGTCAATGATTCGGTACCAAACAATCAGACTCGAGGGTTAACTGTACCGCCTGACTTAGCAATAGATCTCTCAAATTATCAATTTATCGGCCGCATAAACCAATAAAAATCAAGGTCATGGAATAAAATAGAGTTTAACATGCTATCTATCAAAAATAAAATACCAAATTATAAGTATAGAAATCTCACCATATCAATTGACTGAATTCACCAAAGGATTAGAAGTATAAGAATTTAGCTACTCATGGATTTTCCAAATCCATGAGCGGCATAAGAGTACTTACAGAACTAGAAGGGGCGAAATCTCCTTACTAAAATACCTAGAGTTGCCGCACCTCCCTATGGCTATAGGGGTTGGCGGCACCCTTGCCTAAAACTAGATCTAGAAGAGAAAAATAGATCTAAAACTATAATTGTGAATTGGTGTGTGATTTGTGTTACAGGAGGTGCCTATTTATAGTGGAAATAACCCTAGGAATTCCAATCCTAACTTGGAAAGGAGTCTAGGCCGGTTTTAGGGTCTAACTTGGACTCTAAGTTGGATTAAAAGTCTTCCTAGAGTAGAATCCAAGTCAAAATAAGATCCTGAATTTTTGCTGAATTCGTGCAGAAACTTCAATGGCATTTTCGGGCTTGAAAACGGCAGAACTGGGTCTTGGACTTCAAAGGAAAGTTGTAGATCTCGGAGTTAGCTTTCCAACGAGTACTCATGGGCTTCAATCGGAGATCTGAGCAGAAAGTTATGATTTTTCTACCAAAACTGCGCCTGAATCCTAATCCTGTTAGGACTAGAATCGGGAATCTACGGGATTTGGATATTTCCTTGGATTTAGGAGTCATTAATTGGGATTTTAATTCCAATTAATATCTTATATGAGCTGAGTATTTTCCCATATAAATTATCCATAAATACCAATGCTTCAGGGTTTATCCATGGCTTGTCTTCAATTAAAGCTCCAATTCTTCAATTCTTCCTCTTGAAATAAATCTTCAATGGTCTTCAAGTCTCCAATTTATCTTCAAATGGTCTTCAAACACGAACTTCGAATCTCCAAATCTATGCTCAAAATTGCTTTGCTCAAATCTGTGTAAAAAGTCATCAAAATAACTCCAAAAGTAGTGAAAAATAACAATTTCTTAATTTCACTTCACTTAAAGACTAAAAACACAAATATTAATAAAATAGTATATAATTAAGCATAAATGGGTCCAAAAACATAGTAAAATAGGCATAAAAATAGGGTTGTTTTTGGCTCAATCAGTAGTTTTCTAAAAGAAACACACAAGTTCAAGTATTATACTCAAAATATAAGCACGAGAAGAATCGAGCAAGTGTGACTATTTATGTTTTACAAGGATATGACCCAGCCTTTGTCCTGGTCATCTTTAATTAAAATCAAATATATACATACATAAAAAAATCAAATATATACAACAATTAGTTTGGAATATGTAAACTAAGTCATCCAAAATACATGTATATAATAATCAAAGAAATGCTCTTTCAAAATATCAGATTTACAATGAATTGAATCATAAAGTGTACCAAATACAATCTAGCTTATAGTATTTATACTAGAAAGTAAAAGAAACTAACTTAATAACCAACTAACTGCTTAACTTACTTGGTAGTTACTGACTTAACCAAGGAAGCTTAACTCTAGGTGATTAACTAACTACATATCCTCTAATACCCTCCTTCAAACTGAATACAAGTTTTGTATTCCAAGTTTGGAAAAAGCATTAGTGAAATGAGTAGAAGATAATCCCTTTGTAAAACAGTCAGCAAGCTGCAGTTGAGAAGTAACAGGCAGTAGCTTGATCAAACCCTTCTGCAATTGAATTCTCACCACATGACAGTATATGTCCAGATGTTTAGTTCGTTCATGGAAAACTGGATTCTTGGCAATGTGAATAGCTGATAAGTTGTCACAGAACAAAGGAGTAGGTGTTGTAATATGAATGTCCAAATCCTTTAAGACATAGTGTAGCCATTGAATTTCACAAACAGTTGAAGCAAGGGCCCTATACTCTCCTTCTGAACTGCTTCGACTAACTGTAGACTGTTTCTTAGTCTTCCAAGAGACAAGTGAGCCTCCAAGAAACACACAATATCCTGTAATGGACTTTCTAGTGTCCAAACAGGTGCCCCAGTCAGAATCAGAATATGTTGTTAAATGAAAAGAGCCTTCTGAAGGAAAGAACAACCCTTGACCTATGGTGCCTTTGAGATATCTTAAAACACGATGAGCTACTTGTAAATGAGCATATGTAGGTGTATTAAGATATTGGGCAAGTTGCTGGACAGCAAAAGAGATGTTTGGTCGAGTTGTAGTGAGATATTGAAGCTTGCCTACAAGTTTTCTGTATGGAGTAATATCTGCAAGTGGTTCTCCTGAAGTTTTGGTGAGTCTAGTATCTGCCAATATAGGTGTAGAAACTTATTTGGATTCTAGAAAATCCATTTCTTTTAACATATCCAAAGTATATTTTTTCTGACAAATGTTGTTTCCTTTCCTAGATCGTGCCACTTCTAGACCTAGTAAATATTTCAATTCCCCTAGATCCTTGATGCTAAAAAGATCATGTAAATGCTGTTTAATAGAAATGACTTCATCCATGTTATTACTTGCTATGAGAATATCATCTACATAAACAAGTAAAGCTATGAAATTGTCACCTGTTTTCCTTGTGAACAAGCTATGATAAGCTTGAGATTGCACAAAACCTTTGCTGAATAAACTTTCTGTCAATTTTATGTTCCACTGCCTACTAGCTTGTTTCAAACCATATAGAGACTTCACCAACCTACATACTTTTGTTGAATTTGATAAGTATCCATCAGGTAACCTCATATAGACCTCCTCCTCTAAATCTCCATGAAGAAAAGCAGTGTTAACATCACACTGATGGAGAAACCAACCCTTCATTGTTGTCACTGCCAATAGAGTTCTAATTGTTGCCATCTTTGCAACAGGGCTAAAGGTATCTAGATAATCAATACCCTCCTGTTGAGTATACCCTTTTGCAACTAAACGAGCTTTGTATCGTTCAAGGGAACCATCAGCTTTTCTTTTAACCTTGTATACCCATTTGCAACCTATAGTTTACTTTCCAAGAGGTAAATCAACCAACTTCCAGGTTTGAGTCTTCTCTAGAGCTGCTAACTCTTCCTTCATTGCCTACTGCCAATTAGGGTTTGTAGAAGCTTCTCTATAGGTCTTAGGTTCTTGATCACTATCAATGACAACTGCAAATGCCTTATGCTTGGTAGATATATGATCATAAGAAAAGACTGTTGGTAGAATATGTGGGCTAGTCTTTTGAAATTGTGTACAATTGGATTTAGGCAATTTGTAGCTAGATAAATATGGAAGAGCATTTTTTATCCTTGTGCTTCTTCTTAATTCTAGAGCTTGAGCAGGTTGATTTTGGGATGTAGAAGGAAGAATATGATTAATGGAAGTAGTGTTTAAGGTATTTTGAGGAAGAGTTTGGGTTTTTGGAAAAAGTTGTCCAGGACGATCAGCAGGAACTTGAAGATTAGCAAGAATTTGCTCATGAGGTTGATGAACAGTTTGTGGAACTGGAGTAATTAGAGAATTGGATTGAGTTTCTGCATTGTTATGAATGATGTATTCACCAGCTATATCATCTAAAGCTACAGAAGTATCAGAAAAAGGTAAGATGACAGATTCTGCTGTCTTATGCTTGATAAACTGCATTTTGTCAGTTAAAGCATAAGAAGCAGAATATGGAAAAATATTTTCATAAAAAACAACATCCCTAGAGATAAATTCTTTATTAGAATGTAAATCAAACAATTTATATCCTTTGACACCAGGGGCAAGGCCAATAAAAATGCTTTTAATACTTCTTGTGTCAAATTTATTTTTAATGTTACTGTGATCAGAAGCAAATGTAAGACATCCAAAAACTTTTAAAGAATCAATTTCAGGAGAATCATTAAACATTCTTTGAAAAGGAGATTCATTTTAAGAACTGGTGTTGGTATTCTATTAATAAGAAAAGTAGCATGTAAAACACAATATCCCCAAAATTCAATTGGTAAATTAGCCTGAAATCTTAGAGATCGAGCAACATTTAAAAGATGTTGGTGTTTCCTCTCCACCACACTATTTTGTTGAGGAGTTTTAACACAGGAAGTTTGATGAACTATACCTTTTGAAGCATAATAAGAAGGCATGTTAAATTCTTGACCATTATCAGTTCGGATGCATTTGATAGTTGCATCAAACTAAACTTTTGCCATTTCAACAAAAGTTTACAGCAAAGGACAAGCTTCAGACTTATTTTTCATGAGATGCACCCAAGTAAATCTACTGAAATCATCAACAATGGTGAGAAAATAGGTTTGTCCTTTAAAAGTAGGGGCATAGTTATCTCCCCAAATATCAACATGAATAAGATCAAAGCATTTTAGACTAATGGAAGTACTAACAGGAAAAGGATTGCGTTTGTGTTTAGACATGTGACATGTTTCACACAATAAAACAGGATCAGAAGAAGGAACCATCAATTTCATTCTGGAATTAGACAAATGACCTAATCTATTGTGCCAAAGTATAGAATCATCAATCTTACAATTTGTAACAGCATTAACATTCAAAGAATCACTATTACAAAAAGAAGCAACATTGTACTGTTTTAGAGTATCATGAACAAGTTTATCAGAAACAATGTCAACAACATGGCCATCAGAAACAATATCAGGCACAACATTAGCATGCTTATTATCATGAACAGAATTAAGATGCATAACAGCAACAGAGTCATTTTGCAATTTGTAAAGGCCTTGAGTGCGTTTAGCAACCCCAATCATCCTCCAATGGTGGATGTCCTGTATTATACAGTGAGAAGACATAGTGATTAAGCAACAAGAAATATCAGAGGTCAATTTTCCTACTGAAACAAGATTAAAAGTAAACTCAGGAACATACAACACATCATGAAGAATCAATAAATTATTAAATTTCACAGTGCCTATGTGTGTGACTTGTACTTTGGTGTTATTAGGCAAACCAACATAAACATTATCAACCTTTTTGTAGGAAGAAAAAGAATTAAGATAGCAAGTAATATGATCAGTAGCTCATGTGTCTATGATCCAATCTGATGCTGCATTAGACTTGTTAGTGAAAACATTTAAAGAAATCTTTGGATCTAAGACACAGTTAGTAAGAGAGAAAGTACCATATGATGTACCAACAGAGGTCTGAGTCAATGTGACAGCTGCATTGACATGGTGAGTCTGAGGTTGAATCAAATGCATGAGTTGTTGATATTGATTCTTTGTGAGATGAAAAACTTCATTAGTATCAGCAACTTCTGGAATCTCAGATCCTTCCATGACTTCTACAGCATTAGCAGTATGAATAGGCCTCTTTCCTTTGTGATTTTGACTAAAATTCTGTGGATAACCATGTTTTTTATAGCACTTTTCTACAGTATGTCCCTCCCTGCCGCAGAAAGAACATTGAGGCCTCTTGCTATTAGTGAAATTCTTTTTAAAACTGGGTACAGGAGCACCCGTTGCAGCCATTGTAGTCTTGACAGCTAAAGCATTACCATCAACAATACCAGGAGTAGCCAAAACAGAACGTTCTTGCTGAATAACCAAAGAGTAAGCCTTGTTTAAAGAAGGCAATGGATCCATCATTAAAATCTGACTCTTAATGCTGGAATAAAGATCAGAAAGTCCCTTGACAAAGATGATCACTTGATCATTTTCATGGAAATCTCGAACTTTCTTGGCTAGAGTACAAGAACAAACTGGACCACAAGAGCATGATGTAATGGGCCTTAAAATATTGAGTTCATCCCATAAAACTTTCAGCTTTGTAAAAAACTCATGTGTTGTTAAAGAACCTTGTGTACTAGTGTAAAGCTCAGTATAAAGATCAGAGATCCGGAAAAAATTAGTTTGAGAAAATCTTGATTTCAAGTCATTCCAAATATCTACTGCAGATTCCAACCAAATGATGGATTGAGCAATAGAAGGAGAGACAGAATGGACTAACCAAGAGATGACAAGATTATTGCATCTCAACCAAGCTTGATAAAGAGGATCAGCACGAGCAAGCACCTTCAGAGATCCATCAATAAAATGGAGTTTATTCTTGGTGAGCAGAGCCATTTTCATGGCGCGATTCCAAGAATGGTAATTGGCGCCTGTGAGAACAGTAGAGACAAGCACCAACGTTGGATTTTCGCTGGCATGGATGTAATAAGGACTTGAAGGAAAATCCTCAGGGCGTAAAGACTCAGTAGCAGAGGAATCAGAAGATCCAGAGGTTGCCATTAAAGCAAAGCAGAGAAAAAATTGAAGAAACGAAAAAGATGAAACTAGTAGAAAGAAACCTGATTGGTTTCTGAGAAAAAGAAAGAAAATCTGGAATAAAAATCAGAAAAGATCAAGAGAGCGGAAGCAAAAAGAGAGAAAGCTCTGATACCATATCAGATTTACAATGAATTGAATTATAAAGTGTAACAAATACAATCTAGCTTATAGTATTTATACTAGAAAGTAAAAAAAAACTAACTTAATAACCAACTAACTGCTTAACTAACTTGGTAGTTACTGACTTAACCAAGGAAGCTTAACTTTAGGTGATTAATTAACTACATATTCTCTAATACAAAAAATATAATAATAATAATCAAAGAAATGCGATCCAAACTTAAGAAATTCCATATGAAAGCTAGCAATTGAATTGATCACGAAGATATTACCGGTAAACATACTTCAATGTGAACATCAATAATAAATCTAGGGAGAGAAAAAAAAAAAAAAAAAAAAAGCCCCATCGTTCATCAAGTGATCATTTCAATATGTATATACGATCTAAGTTCAAAAATACTCATAAAGAGGTTGCTTGTTCACCCAAATCAATATTGGGTATGATGAGTTCCAGTACTATTAAATCCAACTCAATTTTTGTGCCAAAAAATAAAACCCAACTCAATTTAGACTAACATCTTGTTAGTTGTTACTATAATGCCTAACCATCTAAAATATTCTTAATTATACATGCCTTATTTTGGGTAAAGGAAAATTTTAGTCACATCGATATATTTGATTGCAATAAAAGTTTAGGGCCTTAATTAGATATATATTTTAACTAGGCTTAATGCCCTTTTTACTCCCTAAACTTTAATTTTGGACATTTTATCCCCTGAATTCTCAATTTGGACCCTTTTGTAATACCATGATTTAATTAGAAAATTTGGAGTATTATAATTAAGAATTTAAGTGGGAATTTTTTAGTTTAATTTTTAATTATAGTTGAAGAATTGGATGAAGGAATTAATTTGGGGACCAAATTGATGAGAATGATAAACTAGAGGATTTAAGTGAGTGGATGGGATGATGAGGGGGTAAAATCGTTATTTTACCCCAAAACTATTTAAAGGCCAATACTTTCTCTTTTTGGCCGGTTGTCTTCTTCCTCCTTTTATCAAATATTTTTCTTTTCTCTAACCAACCCTCTTTCTCTTTACAAACCACCCCCAAATCTTAACCAAATTCAACATGCATTTGTGCCTTTGAATTCCCCTCACTTCCCTCATCCATTCCATGCCAAAAAGTTTATAGATTGATGGAAATTTATAAGTTTTGGATCTTGAGAAAAGGGAGCTACGGGTTAGTTAAATTTCACCAAATTTGATTAGTTTTGATTGTTATTTTTGGTTTATAAGGTGCATAAAATGAAGCTAAGATGATTATGGGTTTTGTTTTAGGATTTTTGAGTGTTTTTGATCATCTTGAAGGTTGGGTGAAGGAGGAGCTTGCTTGGTAAGTGAGTTGTTGTTTTAATGTGGATAAGTTGTTGTTGAAATTGATTTTTGGGCTTGAAAGTGTTTTATAATTATCTATTTCTAGAACTTGTGTCCAATCTTGATTGAAATTACAATTATGATAGTATGTTATGGATATGTCAAGAACAAGTGTGGGGGACTACTTATATAAAAGGGTAGTTAAAAAATCTTTTTCAAAAAGAAGTGTTTTCATGCAAGAGGAGAAGAGGTATTTCTGCATACTTTAAAAAAATTATAATCCATTGTTGTCACTCTTTTCTTTAGTAAAAGGAGTTAGTAACCCTTGGAAAGAGGATAAGAGGCATGGAATTGCAGAAATATTGTCCCTCTGAAAAAAAAATAAAAAGAAGGAGTCTTTCTAGAAGTGCTAGTAGCCTCAAAAATGGGAGTTAGTAACCCCAAATCATGAACACTTCGAGGTTAGTAACCTCAATTTTATAAAAAAAAAATAATTACCCTTTAAAAATCTATTATAACCCACACGTAAACCCTTGATTTGTATCTGTGATATGCATTCATTTAAGTAATGGAGATAAAGATGAAGACATAAGCTTATGGAAAGAAGTAGTTATAGGATGTGATGAATGGTAAGTGATTAGAACTACTTTAATTAAGGTTACTTAAGAATAAAGGTGCTTGCTATTTGTTGATCTTTTGAATTGAATGCTCTTATGATTCTTTGTTACTTTGATTTCATAATTATGTTGATCTTTAATATGTGTATGCATTCAAAGTTTTTGAAGAGTTTAAATTAAAATGGAATTTTGATTTGCATTAGTTTAGGATTATAGAGTCTCTTAGGTGTTCAAGTTTAGTGTTTTTCATAGTTTTCTACACTAATTTGCTAGGGACTAGCAAAGATTTAGTGTGGGGGAATATGATTGAGCCAAAATTGACCCTATTTTTATGCCTATTTTACTATGGTTTTAGACCCATTTATGCTTAATTATATGTTATTTTATTAATATTTGTGATTTTCAGTCTTTAAGTGATGTGAAAATGAGAAATTGTTATTTTTCACTATTTTTGTAGCTATTTTGATGACTTTTTACACAGATTTGAGCAAAGCAATTTTGAGCATAGATTTGGAGATTCGAAGTTCGTGTTTGAAGACCATTTGAAGATAAATTGGAGACTTGAAGATTTTGAAGATTTATTTCAAGAGGAAGAATTGAAGAATTGGAGTTTTAATTGAAGACAAGTCATGGACAAGCCCTCAAGCTTTGGTATTTATGGATAATTTATATGGGAAGATACTCAACCCATATAAGATATTAATTGGAATTAAAATCCTAATTAATGACTCCTAAATCCAAGGAAATATCAAAATCTCGTAGATTCCCGATTCTAGTCCTAACAGGATTAGGATTCAGGAGCAGTTTTGGTAGAAAAATCATAACTTTTTTCTCAGACCTCCGTTTGAAGCCCATGAGTACTTGTTGGAAAGCTAACTCCGAGATCTACAACTTTCCTTTGAAGCCCAAGACCCAATTCTGCCGTTTTCAAGTCCGAAAATGCCGTTGAAGTTTCTGCACGAATTCAGCAAAAATTCAGGATCCTATTTTAACTTGGATTCTACTCTAGGATGACTTTTAATCTAACTTAGACTCTAAGTTAGACCCCTAAACCGACTTAGACCCCTTTCCAAGTTAGGATTGGAATTCCTAGGGTTATTTCCACTATAAATAGGCACCTCCTGTATCACAAATCACACACCAATTCACATAATTCTCTTTAGATTTATTTTCTAGTTTTTCTTCTAGTTTTGAGGCAAAGGGTGCGCCACCCCCTATACCCATAGGGAGGTGCGGCATACCTAGCTATTTTGTCAAGGAGATTTCGCCCCTCCAAGGTCCTGTAAGTACTCTTATGCCTCTCATGGATTTTCCCAAATCCATGAGTAGCTAAATTCTTAATACTTCTGATCCTTTGGTGAATTCAATCAATTAAATATGGTGAGATTTCTGTTCTTATAATTTGGTAGTTTATTCTTGATAGATAGCATGTTAAACTCTGTTTTAATTCTACAATCTTGATTTTTATTGATTTATTGCGGCCGCTAAAGAGGTAATTTGAGAGATTGTTGGCTAGATCCAAACAACAAGGCTAACGCATGAGTTTGATTGTATGTAGCAAGTTAGCTACGCTTTGCGGCGGGTTAATTGGGTTTGCATGCCAGTGATCAGATTTATCTGGTTGTTGTATGGTTTTATTTATTAAGCATGTGTGAAAGAATTAATAAAACTTAATGCTTTGAATCTTAGCAAATCTTTAAGGCTTAACGGCTAATCGATGAGTTAGGAGGAAAAAGGGGTAATTTAAGGCCTAACGGTTAATCTTACCTAAATAGCATGTTAGGGTTTTCCCTAGAACCATTATCATCATGAATTTAATATTGAATTTATCTTTTAAATCAAGGACCCATAATTAATTTGATTGTTTTCTACCATTGGTGAAGAAGTATATCCTTAATTATTGTTTTC
>AWUE01020178.1:0-80533 GCA_001974825.2 Corchorus olitorius | reverse complement strand
CCACCACGCAATGCCAGACCTAGGCCAACGTTAGGGGAACGGGCATGGTTTGTGTTTGTAATATGATATGACGAAAATGCCCCTGACGGTTCCGAAGGTTGACTCGGGCCAAGGTCACTTCGGATATGATTTTATGGCAGCCCTCTTGCATGATTTTAAACCGAAAACTGGATTTTGACACATGGGTTGATTTTACCGATTGTTTATATTATAAACTGTCTTTATTAATTGTTTTGGTTGTGAGTGCACCCCACCCTTTTCTGATTCTCTTTTGAGGGTGGCTCACTCACTGGGTACATATTTTGTACTCACCCCGCTATTGTTGTTGTGATTTCAGGATCTTAGATTCGAGTTTTCCTTGTTGTGCCCAGTCGGTGGCTTAGGAGACCAGTTTACTCCGTAGAGGTACTACTCACTACGTATGGGTTCCACTGGCAGCTGTAATCTATCCGTTGTTTCTTTTATTTCCTTTTGGATTTGATTTTATTGGTAATACTTGTTCATGCTTCCGCTGAGAGGAAATTCTTGACTTAAATGTTCGTTTCTTTGGATTTGAGCCTGAGGCTCTAGTGTAAATGTTTGGATTTTGGAACTATGTTTTACATCTTATTTGCATTTGAACTGTTTATTGTTGTTTTGTTTTGGCCTTGATACTGACGCTTCGCGAGACTTCGTGTGCGTGTGATGCGCGGCACGTATTACGAGGTATCGTGGCGGTTGTCCGTGCTCGATTCCGAGTTGGGGCGTGACAATTTTAGTCCCTATGAGATGATTTGCTTAACGGCACCGTTAGGCCAACTGTCTCATAGTAGACCTGTTCAAGGGTCGGGTTACCCGTCCAAGCCCGCCCGATATTTGGGAGGGCTTAGACAAAAATTTGAAGCCCATTGGACGAGATTGGACAAAATTTTAAAGCCCGCTTACAAAATGGGTCGGGCCTGGTCTTATCCATAAAAGCCCGAGAGCCCGGCCCGGCCCGTATACTTAAATAATTAGAATATTTTATTTGTTTTTAATTAGATTGACTAGTTAAAATATTCATTAGATTTGTAAAGTAATTATTTTGATAAAAATATATATGTTAATTAAGCTTTACTATCTTAGATATAATATATATTATTAAATAAATAATAAATATATTTTAAATAATAAATAATGAGTTCAAAATAAATAAATAATATATATTTAATTACTAAACGGGTGGGCTTGGACGGGTCTTGGACAAAGTTTTTCTTAATTGGGCGGGCTTGGGCATAAGTTTAGCCCCGTTTAATCGGGCCGGGCCGGGCTTGGACAAGCCATATAGGTATAAATCAAAGCTTGGGCCCGGCCCGGCCCATGAACACCTCTATCTCATAGATGTAGACACCCATTTTTAGCGCGTATCCTTTAATTTAAGTTATTTGTCTCTATTTTTGCATTAGAAGTCATTTAGGTCATTTTCTAATCTACTTTGGCATTTTGGCAATTTATATACATAAATATTAGGACTTATATTGCATTAGTCATCATTTGCATTCAAAAGCCCAAAAATATTTTCCATATTAGCTATGCATAATCCTTAGTTTAAATTAGTAATTTCATTCTAGCATTTTAGCCATTCATCTTAATAGGAAATCATCTTGCAATTCCAATTTGGTTCATATTAAACTAATTGGACTACTTCATAAAAAAAAGAGGAAGAGATAAAAAAAAGGGTTTGCATTTCATTTTTTATAAGTGCTAAAGTTTTTACATTCACATTGTATCACAGTAAATCAAAAAAAAAGGAAAAGTCATTTGCATTTTACTTTACAATAATACAAAAAAAGAGAGAAAAGAAAGCAATGTGAGTTTCAAAGTTTTTTTTTTTCTCTTGCTTGTCAAAGTTTTTTTCTTTGCTTGTGTCGAGTATGCTCTGCAACCTTTTTGTACCGCCACTTGCTAACCCTCCCCATACAAAAGTGACAAGCGTGGCAAGGTGTCGTCACTCATTACATGCCACAACAACGCCACACTTTCAAATTGCAATTTCCTTGATTAGCTCTGCAAAATAAAGCAACTCATAGCAGCTTAATGGTTAATTGGAATTAAAAAGCATGATTCACATTCAAGAACATCAATCTAAAGATAGTCATGCAGCAAGATACTCTTTCTCTTCGCAAGTCTAGCCCAATTCAGCAATGTTTCACAACATGCAGCAACAAATCCACAAAACCATAGACAAACAGAAGGCCGATTCAACTCATTCAGCAACAATTCGGCAGCCAAGCATTTATGAGCAGAAGCAGTTTTTATTTCAGCAAGCAAATTCCCCATTTCCACAAGGCATGTCAAAAGGCAGCAAAGTAAACAGAGGCAGGGCAATTGAAATGTGTTGGATCAATCATTTTCAGGGCAGTGAGCAAAGATGGATTCAAGGCTTAAACAGAAAAGAAAACACAACAGGCAGTGTGCAGATTATGATCAAAATAAGCATCAGCCAAATACTCAACATTTCAGTAGCAAATTCATCGCATCCATCAAGCATGTTCAGCAGGCATAATTCTCACCAAGAAAAAGTCAAAACAAACAAGAGAGACTTACCTAGTCTTGCTAGCTTTTGATTGGCCCTCCAAAGATGAGGTGGCACCATTCTTTGTCTAATTCAGCACACCTGCGCAAGAAAGGAAACACGTGAGAGAGATTAACATGACCAAAACGAGACAAATAAGGAAAGTGGGGAGGAAAGTTCACCCGAGACTTACACAACATTTTTGTCTATTATGAGGAAGCTTCCTCCTCATTTCAGGAGGGAGCATAAAAGAGAGAGAAGCTCATTTTTTTACAGCGGATTGAACATATACAACAGGGACCCTCTCGCTCATTTTTAGGCTCTCTCATTTTGGAGTTTCTCTAATTCTTGAACCGAAAGAAAAAACTAGCAGTTTCTTCTCTGTTTCCAGTAACAAAAAGACTCATTTTTCTTTTCCCACTTTGTTCTTATTGAGTAGTAACAACACCAGAAAAAATTCCAAGTATCATTTTTTTAGGTTAGGTTCCTCAGGTTCACAGTAAATCAAAAAGAAAAAAAAAAACAAAAAGAAAGAAGAAAAATATACCCTTGCATTAGCTTAGTTTCTGATAAGTGTAAAGTGAAAAGAAGATGTCCAGGGAAGTAGAATTGAAGAACTGCTTCCGAGAATCAACCTCAAGTTTGGCAATGGATTGCCATTGTAAAACAGAGAGTATTTTAGGGAGAAAAACATAGAGATTTTATTGCCATTGTAAAGTAGTATTTTAGGTTGTTTACATATGCTTAGAGTTAGCCTTTTATAGATCAAGGCTTCTTAGAGAATCAAAATAGAAATGGAATAACAAACAATTCATAACAAACTCAACAATTCTGTGCTAACAACTGCTGCTGCTGACTTGGCTTGAAAATGCCACAAGATTCAAATTGTGTGATCATCCCCGTGCTCCTCACGTGTGCCATCAAAACGTTGTGTACCATGCTCTCCACTTGTACTATTAAAACGCTGCGTATCAATGCCTCCCCCATCAGATGGGCCTTGACCCCAAGGCTGGGCTGATATATCAAACTGTGGAAAACGCTTCTGCAAGTCATAGGCAAATTCCCAAGTAGCATCCTCTGGGAGTGATCCTTGCCAATGGACCAACAGCTGTGTTACTGCTTTGTTCTGGCGCTTAACTGTCCTTCGATCCAGGATCGCATAGGGTTCCATCACCATAGCATCATTAGGAGTGGGCAGCTGAGTTCCCAAGCAGTGTTTACTGCCTAATTTTGGCTTCAACTGTGAAACATGAAAAACTGGGTGCAGCTGGGATGATGCAGGTAATTCAAGCTTATAAGCAACCTTTCCAACACGATCTAACACCTTTTAAGGCCCATAGTAACGTGGTGATAGCTTGTGGTAGTGAGTGTCAGACATAGAAGTTTGCCTATAAGGTTGTAAGCGCAGATAAATCCAATCACCAATGGCAAACTCTCGATCACTTCTATGTTTGTCTGCTTGATCCTTCATTCTGGATTGAGCTGTCACCAAATGATGTTTCAGTAATCGCTGCATATCTTTTCGAGCCTGTAAGCTTGTGTCCACACTATCCACAGAAGAGCTATGTGGAATGTAGGGCAAATGGAGAGGTGGTGGGTATCCATAAAGAGCTTCAAAGGGTGTGGTGGATATAGAGGAGTGGAACTTAGTATTGTACCACCATTCTCCCAACGCCAACCATTTGCTCCAACTCTTAGGATTTTCTCCAGCCACACATCTTAGATATGTCTCCAAAACCCTATTTACCACTTCAGTCTGCCCATCACTTTGGGGATGGTAAGCAGTAGACAGGTTGAGTGCGACTCCCTGCAAATTGAACAACTCTTGCCAAAATTTACTAGTGAAAATGTTGTCCCTGTCACTGATAATGGACTCGGGCAGTCCATGCAACTTGAACACTGTGTCTAGATACTGCTGAGCTACTGTAAGTGCTGTGAATGGATGACGTAGACTCATAAAATGAGCATATTTAAAGTATCTATCCACCACCACTAAAATAACATATTTCCCAAACGATAGTGGTAGACCTTCAATAAAGTCCATGGTGACCTGTTTCCAAGCGCCACTGGGGATGGAAATTGGCTGTAACAGTCCAGGAGATGCAACTGTCTCGTATCTGTTCACTTGACATGTATGACAAGCTCCCACAAACTGTCTCACCTGCTTCTCCAACCCCTTCCAATAAAACACAGCTAAAATCCTTTTTGTGGTAGCTAAAGTTCCTGAATGCCCTCCCAGTGCTCCTTCATGGAAAAGACCTATAATTTGTTGCTTAAGAACATCATTGCTGCCAATTACAATTCGTCCCTTCCTCCTGAGTTGTTGGTGTTGCCAGGTGTAAGGTGAACCTGTTAAAACTACCACCTTCCAGTTGTTGTATTATAGCTTGTAAATGTGCATCCCCTGCCTAAGACTGTTGAATTGCATCCCAAAGTTCTGTGGAAACTGAAGAGATGGCCAACAGAGTAATTTCATGAGCTTGAACTCGTGAGAGAGCATCTGCAGCTGCATTTTCTTTACCTTTCTTATAGACAATCTCATAATCAAATCCCATAAGTTTTGTGAGCCATGCATGTTGACTAGAGCTTGTGATTTTCTGTTACAGCAAGTATTTCAAACTGCTGTGATCAGTTCGAATGATGAGATGCCTTCCTTGCAAGTAATGGTGCCATTTAGTGATTGCATGAACTATGGCCAGATGTTCTCTTTCATAAGTGGACAAGGCTAGGTGTCGAGGGCCCAATGCTTTGCTGATGAAGGCTATTTAGTGGCCTTCCTGCATAAGGACAGCTCCAATGGCAAATCCCGAAGCATCAGTTTCCACTACAAAAGTCTTGCTAAAGTTAGGTAGGTCCAATACTGGTGGTTTAATCATGGCTAGTTTAAGTTCTTTAAAAGCTGTGGAAGCATCATCTCCCCATTCAAATTCATCTTTCTTCAAAAGATTATGCAATGGCCTACATATAGTTCCATATCCTTGTATAAACCTCCTGTAATAACCAGTCAGTCCCAAGAAACTCCTCAAGTCAGTTACATTTTTTGGAAGTAGGCCAATCTGCAATTGCAGAGATCTTCTTAGGATCAGTTTCTACCCCTCGAGCGGAAATGTAGTGCCCTAAATATTCCACTCTGTGTTGTGCAAAAGAACATTTGCTTCTCTTGGCAAACAGTGTATGTTGCTTCAAGAGTTCAAAAGTAATCTGCAAGTGATTCAAATGATCAGTCAAAGTTTTGCTGTAAATCAAAATGTCATCAAAGAAGACGAGTATAAACTTCCTGAGATGCATCCTGAAGACATCATTCATAAGTCCTTAGAAGGTTGATGGTGCATTGGTTAAGCCAAAAGGCATCACCACAAACTCATAGTGCCCACCGTGAGTTTTGAAAGCTGTCTTGTGTATATCTGGAGCATGTATTCGGATTTGATGGTATCCTGACCTGAGGTCAATCTTTGAGAACCAAACAGCCCCATACAGTTCATCCAAGAGCTCATCAATAACAGGTATGGGGTATTTGTCTTTCACAGTATTGTTATTAAGGGCTCTATAGTCAATGCACATCCTCCATGAGCCATCTTTCTTCTTAACCAATACCACTGGGGAAGAAAAAGAGCTACTACTAGGCTGAATGACTCCTGTGCGTAGCATTTCTTGCACCATTTTTTCAATTATATCCTTCTGACAAGCAGAGTGTCGATATGGCCTAAGATTGATAGCTTTGACCCCATCCTTTAATGGAATTTTGTGATCATGGGATCAGTGAGGAGGCAATTCTGTTGGCTCTTCAAAGACTTCTGCATAATTCTCCAACAGATCTTGGATTGAACTAGGAATCTGCTCAACCTCATCAGTAGGCAAGGTTATGTGATTCAGCTCAAAATCTGGTGCTCCATGTGCCTGAATGCAGTTAATCTGCACCAAAGAGCATTCACCTCCCTGCAGAATAGCCTTATCTATAGCTTTGCCACTTACTGTTTTGAACTTCCTAGCCATATTGCCCCCTCTAAGTACAAATTTCCTCCTATTAACAGTGAATTCCATTCTCAACTCTTTAAAATTCCATTGGATATCACCCAAGGTCTCCAACCATTGCACTCCTAGCACCATATCACAGCTTCCCAAGGGTAAAAGCAAAACATCAGTTGTGAAAGTGGAACCCTGTAACGTCCATGACAGATTATTGCAAGCTGCCACACAAGCTAAACTATTCCCATTAGCCACATCCACTTTCATGGGTTTAACTTGTATGATTACACCCTAACTTCTTGGCCACATTGACATCCAGGAAGTTATGTGTACTTCCAAAGTCTATCAAGATATGCAAGGGTCTTTTCCCCACAAAAACAGTGACTCTCATAGTTTTAAACCCTTCTGTGATGGCACCAGTTAAAGCATGCATAGAGATTTGGGGTATAACATCATCACATCAACATCAAAAGCCTCAATCTCTTGCGGACTGTCATCCAATTCGACCAAATACAATTGCCTTTTATTGCACTTATGCCCTGGTGAGTATTTTTCATCACACCAGAAACATAGGCCCTTAGCTCGTTTCTCATCCAATTCAACACTGCTTCTGACTCGATTCTTGTGAGGAAAAACAGGCTTGTTGGTGATTGTAGTAGTTACTGGATTTGGAACAAGCAATGCAGGTATAGTTTTCCTTTCCTGAGGATGTGATCCTAACACTGAAGGTTGCCTTCTACTGTTGAATTCATTATGCATTGAACTAAGTGTTGATTCTTGCAAACGAGCTAGTGTCACAACATGATGCACAGTTTTTGGCATAAACATTCTTACAGCTCGTTCTATAGCAGGTTTCAATCCACTCAAGAAAAAATCAATTGCATATTCCTCTGTGATCCTTACCCTACTCAGCAGATACTCAAACTTTTTATAGTAACTAAGCACAGTACTTGTTTGCTTCAATGCTAGTAACTCAGCCATAGGGCTTTGGAATAAGCTCTCACCAAATCTGGCCTCTAACGCTGTAACATATTCTTCCCAAGTCAATTCACCACCATGCTCAGAATAGAGAACCGAATTCTGTTGCCAAACAAGCGCTTCCCCTTCCATGTTCAGCGAGGCCATTTTAAACTTCAGAACTGCGGGTGTCTGATCAAGATCGAAAAACTGCTTGCATCGCAGGAGGCAGCCCGATAGATTATCACCATCAAACGAGGGAATTCCAATCTCGTTTGTCGAGTTGGATAGTCCTGTGGCCTAAAATTGCCTCCGCCATGATTAGCAACCGTTGTGGAAGATTCAGGTGCCTGAAGTTGAGTCATAATTTGCCCCTGTTGCAAATTCAATGCTGTAATGTCATTTCGCAAAGAAGCAGTGGCTTGATTCTGCATTTGCTCCTGATTTTGGAGCAACTGCTCCTGAACTTGGAGCTTGGCCAGGATCTCCCTCATAGTCTCTTCCAAACGTCAAACCTCATCGGCCTTTGTCATCGTCACCGGCGCCGGATCGTGGCTCTGATACCAAATTGATAAGTGTAAAGTGAAAAGAAGATGTCCAGGGAAGTAAAATTGAAGAACTGCTTCCGAGAATCAACCTCAAGTTTGGCAATGGATTGCCATTGTAAAACAGAGAGTATTTTAGGGAGAAAAACAGAGAGATTTTATTGATATTCCAAAGGTTGTTTACATATGCTTAGAGTTAGCCTTTTATAGATCAAGGCTTCTCAGAGAATCAAAATAGAAATGGAATAACAAACAATTCATAACAAACTCAACAATTCATGCTAACAACTGCTGCTGCTGACTTGGCTCGAAAATGCCGCAAGATTCAAATGTGTGATCATCCCCGTGCTCCTCACGTGTGCCATCAAAACGCTGCGTACCATGCTTTCCACTTGTACTATTAAAACGCTGCGTATCAGTCTCCCGTCGGTCCTCCCTTTATTGCTTTCTTGAGATTCCGTTTCCAGCTTCTCCTCCAAAAATCAACGAAAACAAAAGTTAGGGTTCTTGGCATTTTTTTTTTACAACACAAAAATACAGAAAAATAAAAAAAAGAGAGAGAGAAAAAGGGAGAGTTTGATATAAGTCGGAATAAGGGAGCCGGGACTTGGAGATTTTTGGTCGAGTAAGAGAGGGCTTTTGGAGTAGAGGACTAGGAGAATCACATACCTAAACACAAGGTCGATCCGACGGTTGGTATGGCAGATCGGAGATCATTTCTAGGGTTCGGTGGAGGTATAGAAGAAGAACTTTCGGGTTGAGGCAAAGAAGAAGAAGAAGTTGGAGAGGAAAGGAGATGAGGGGAGACGCTTGTTTCGGGGGTAGGCCGCGGCCATCGTTGGTGGAGGATGTTGAAGGAGCAGCGGCGCTGCTAGGGTTTTGGAGGGAGGAAGTTTCGGGTAAGCTAAGTGGAGAAGAAGAAAAATAGAAAAAAAAAAGGAAAAGAAAATAGAAAAAGGGGATCTGGTTCAAAACGGCGCCACTTAACCAGATTTGACCCAGTTCCATTTTTAACCGGTCTGGTCCACTTCTGTTTGTTGGGTACCCTTTCTTATCTTGGGCCTCGTTTGTTTTTAAAGTAGTTGGGCTTGCATGGGTTTTATTTTGGTGATTTGGATTAGTTATTGGGTTTATTACTACATTTGGGCTTCTTTTATTTTTGCTGCACTTGGGCTTAGTGGTTAGGCTAGATTTGATAAATATGTTTTGATCCAATTTAGTTAATCTTTTTAGGTTTATTCCCTAAGTAAAAAATAGTAGTAATTAGTTTAATTTTTAGTAATTTAAATTTCAATTTTAAATAATTTAATTTATAGTTTTAAAATTTAGAACTTAGGATTAGCCTCATATGCATTCATATTTAAATTCCATATTTTTGTTTTCTTATATGGCTGTTTATATCATGTCATTTGGAATAATTAAAATAAATCCGATGATGGAATGATTAATTGGGACTTAGACAACCCTTGTCGGTCTTAATTCATTCTTTCAAGGCTTGGACTATACGAAAGGGGATCTTAGCCAGTATGAGTGGCGGGTGCCCTGATGGTATTCCTCGTATAATTATTCGATAAAAATTTACATTTATTCGGAAAACATGCATCACGTGCATTCATGCATCTAAGGTTTTGATTTAGTATTTTTCTAATTAATTGTTAAAGAAAATCCAAAAAAAAAAGATTAGAGTTAAAAGTGAAATAGAATAGAACTATTTTCTTCAAAATTTAAAAAGTGTTTGTGCTTGAAAATTGTTCTCTTTTAGTTTTAAAAGATAAAAATTCAAAAGGAAATTTTGAGTGTTTCAAAATTAATAAAAGGTTTTAAAAATCTAAAAAAAATTAAAACTCAAAAATCAAAAAGAATTTCATCAATTTAAGTTTTTCAAATTGGGAAAGTTCCCACCAGTTTTCAAAATATTCAATCTAGCTCCTTTTTTTTTTGGAAAGTTCCCATCAGTTTACAAAGCATTCAATCTAGCTTTTTTTTCAAATTGGGAAAGTTCCCATCAGTTTTCAAAAATATTCAATCTAGCTCTTTTTCAAGTCGGGAAAGTTCCCATCAATTTTCAAAGTATTCAATTTAGTCAGTTTTTCAAAGTTCTCACCAAGTTTTAGTTTTCAATTTAGGGAAAGTTCTCGTCATTTTCGGTTTTAGTTTTCAAAAATGGGAAGGTTCCCATCAAAAGCATTTTTCTTAAAATCAAATTGTTTTAACGGTAAGTTTTAAAGAAAATCCTCTCATGAGGAGGCCAAAAAGAGAACAAACAATAAACAGGTTTAATTCCCGACAATCTTATTTCAAAATTCCAAAATCCATTTTTGCTTGTTTATTTTCTTTCAAAGATTTATAAAAGAGTTTAATGACATGAAAATATTTAAAATAGAAACAACCGATATTAGAAACCCGCAGTTAAAGTCTAGACTAGTCAGTGCCATCTTTTGACGGGCGTCGTGGGGTGCTAATCCTTCCCCACGCGTACCCGACTCCCGAACCTTAGAACTCTGGTTAGAAGGTCGTTTATTAGGTTTAATGTTGCCTTAGCCAAGCTTAGGTTAATATTAGACTTAATAATCTATAGGTGGCTAATCACACCTAAGTTAAAAAAGATTAGTGGCGACTCCCATAATTAGGAAACAGTAGTTTCCCCTTATGTCCCCATTCTATCATTTTAAAAGTCGTTAAACGGTAGGGTTCGGATCTCCCGGACCCGCACGTTGCGATAATAGGGACTAAAAAGGGTCCAAATTGAGAGTTTAAGGGACAAAATGTCCAAAATTAAAGTTTAGGGGGACAAAATGTCAAAATTGTACAAAATTAGGAGGCAAAAAGGGTATTAAGCCATTTGAACTAAGTCCATGAGTGTTTTTTACTTTTTAAATTGATATACTTAAACCCAAGAAATTTACTAATTGAAAAGTTTTGAAACCCAACTAATTAGATGGGGAGTAATTTAGTCAAAAAAAAATTAACAATTGAAAGTCAACATTTTGTTGAATTTTAAAAGTCAAGGTTTTGAATACACTTCACAAAATTCAGAAATGCTCTAGAACATGTGAAATCTAACAGGTAAACTAACTTGAGAAATTCAGATTAATTATAGTTGCAGAAACCTACCCTGGAATCTGGGAGAAGAAACTATTGAAAGATTTAGCCCATGTTTTTCAAAAAAAAAAAAACAACTTCCATATAACTTGATAAATCTAATTAGAATATTATTATTACTACTACCACATTGTTTTTATTGTACTACCAAGGATGTTGGTCTACAAAATTCAAATCAATGTCCCCAATTGCAAACAAGCCAAGTCAGAATGAAAGCATCATTGAAACATATACTGTTAACATTAATTCTTTGTTTGTTTTGTCTTATTAATTATTATTGCCAACCTACCAAGTGAGGTTTCCTCCAAACAAGTGTTTGAACAAATTGCAAGTTGGCTTAAAGAGTATTTATTTTGCAATACCCTACTTTGCCTTTCTATCATGTGATGTAGGGCTAAAATCTGTTGCCTTTTCCTGTCAATCTTTGCAGGTCAGGGTCCTGCCCAGTGCCCATACATATTTTTGATAGATGGTGAAATATCTCTAACTTTGGCTGCCCATCTTAGCTAATAAATCTTTGATAAAATAGGCATTTATTTCAGTATATACCAAGTTTTGAATCAAAATCCCAAATCCACACAACAACAACAATACATGTAGAATAATATAATGCTTTCTAAAATTGACCTAACACCAAAACAAAACTTGACTAAGGGTGCCCTTTGGGAAGGGTGTTTCCACTAGAGTCGCCAAAACGGCACTGGACCCGGAATTCAACTAAGGGATTGAGTGTCGTTTTGGGGCCTATGTAGTGGGAACCCTCTATTAATTACTTTGCTGAAGGAACCTTAAATCTCCCAGGCTTGAGGGATAACTAAATGGCATAGGAATTAGGATGAATGAAGCTGGAGGCTGCGACTTGCAACTTGCTACCTTTGACAAGTGTCGCCTCTATTTGTGACCCTTAACATGCCAAATCATGACATAATATTACCTCGTTCCGGAGGAAAAGGAAAGTTTTTCGACTTTTTGAGTATGTTTGGGGTAAGGATGATGGCAGAATGAGATGATGGTTTGCTCATAAAAATATTGTCTATAACGGTTTAATTATTTTTATCATTTTTAGAAAGAATTTAAAGAAAATTAGAAAATGTTGGAAGTGTGAGAACTTTTTTTTTTTTTGTAAAAACAAGCAGAATATTAGAAATTAGCTATGAGTAAATCCACGAGAGAAGGAGACTCCTCTTGCATTGAGCTTCCAACAAGGTTCTTCATTCCATCACGCGGATAAGGTAATAGCTCGAAGTTATCATACAGTTCACATGCAGCATTCGTCAACCAGTCAACACAAAAGTTGCAATGAATTTAATCAAATATATAGACAACCTGATCACAAGCTATATATTGGGAAATATTGGGTTTGTTTAATTTGAATATAATTTAAGGAACTTTTCATTACTCTTAAGAAGATAAAACCTTGGTTTATCTTCATTAATAAACAGTGGGAAACAGGCTAATCTCTCTTTTGCTGATAAAATTAAGCATATAGTTTTACAAACTTAATTTTCACCATAGCAACTTCTAAGTGTCCTTGACATAAGATTGTCAAGTTTCTTGTTGGACAATTCAAAGCGATTAGGAAAAAAGTTGAATGAATTTCCACAAATCTTGTTTACAGGCATCCCCATTTCCTTGGCCAACTTCTCAGCTTCTTCTTCTGTCCCTATGACTTGATCAAAACAAATGTACCTTCCACATGCTGTCGTGTTCATTGCCTCAAACACAGAAACATGTGCCTCTGCCAATCTTCTTACATCCACTGTTGCCAACAAACCAACTCCATACATTTCTTGAGCTCCTGAATTTAGCATTTATTGATCAAATTAGCTTTTTCAAGAAAAGTAGTTGAAAACTGAAATAAATAAAAAAAACAAGTAAACTATTGCAATACCTTTGAGATAAGCTATAGTTGCTGTTGGATTTCTATAGGAAAATTCAGGGCCTGTAATGAGCCCTGGACAAATGGTGGTCAATTTCAAGCCTATCTCTTCAGCTATTTTCCATGCAATTTTCTCTGCATTCAGCTTCCCCAATGCATACCAGAGCTACCATATTTTGAGACAAGAAGTATAAGAATCATTAAGAAGAAAATGCCAATGATTTTCATGAATTTATCTCAAAGTAATGGATTTTTATACCTTTTTGTCAATGCAAAGTGATTCATCACTCCAGCAATCATGGTTAACCAAAGGGGAGAGATCTTGTCTGGAGTTGTCTCTCCATATGCAGGCCAAAAGTGAGGAAGTAATCACGCAATTCCTGACAGAGGGTGTTCTTGCACATGCCTTTATCACATTTTCACTGCCCTTTACTTCTATTTCCCCCATGGATTTCTAACAAATGCAGATAGTCAAAACATATAACTTTTGTAACATTCTGCTAAGAAATTTGATTTGCTAATGTCAATTTCTAAAAACAATTTCCTACTTGACAAGTATATATGCAATTCCAAAAAAAGATAAATTTCTTTAGTGCTCACCAATGTCCAAATAAAACCTAGCTAGAGATTAGTGCTCTGTTTCTTATAAGGGCAACCCAAGATGAAAGTATTGAAGGCATGTCCTTTTGTTATGGCACAGTACCCTTTTTAGAACTTACTCTAGTAATGGATGGAATAGTTAACAAACTTAGTAGTAATAAGAAATTATTACTTTTTTCATGATTCTTCCAAGTTCCAACTACCTTTGCAGATTTCACAATTCAAAACAGGAGGACTAATTAAATACTATACCTTTTATTGGCCTACTGCCAATTTCTGCAGCATTATTACAGTATATACCCTTTAGAGTATGGTCAGTTGATTGATTACTCTCATTAACATTTAAGAAATTTTTTAAAAAAAAAAAAAAAGAAGAAGAAATGGGTTGGGAAATGGCAGAAACTCACTGAATAACCAGAAATTCCAGCAGGGTCGGTGAAAGCTGAGGTGTGAAAGACGCCACGACAGCCATCAAACGCCGCCATGAGCCCCTGCATTTCAGTTGGCCTCGCCATTACCACTGAAACCTTGTTCTTACATGCCATCCATATTTCCCATGAATTCTCCATCTCCCTCAGTTTCTCCACATCTTCTGCATTATGAACAAGAAACCCAATCAAATTAAAACCAGAAAACTATGAAAATAACCTAAAATCTGCAGAAAATTTTACCTTGGTTGTCAACAAGGACTCGAACAGAGTATCCATGGAGTAAGAGACAATTAACCAAGGCAAGTCCAAGGAAAGAAACCCCACTGGTAACACAAACAAGCTTGTCTTCAAGGTTATTACTAGGAGAGCTGGTCAGGGCTTTGAAATCTTGATGATCATCCTGTTTTCTTCTTTCCAAGGCAGCAACAGAGACCAAAGTCTGTCTGAAATCTTCCAACTCCTTTCTTTCATAGTCTTCTTCTTGTGTTCTTACAATCCCCATGTGTGGTTACAATTCCTAAGTTCTAAATTTGGTCAGTTCAAGGAAAACTTAAAAACTCCGCAGGGGTTTGGATATTCTGAGGTATAAGTTGAAAGATTTTTTGAATGAGTTAAAGATTTTGATGCTGAAAAGAGGGCTAAAATTGGCAAAATGGAAGGGAGTGTTAAAGGTTACCTTACCTAAGCTCTCTATAGGGGGGGAAATCATGCAAAAGCTACCCTTTCTATTTAAAGCTTATTTATGGGCGACTCAAGTCAAGGACTGAAAGAGAGAAATAGAGCATGGCTTGGTGGCTGATTCGGCTTGGGCTTGGCTTGTTTGGTTATATTAATCATGTTATAATTATATGATTTATTTTGTTTTTACAAAAAAACACCGAAAAGTGCTGGCTATACACGAATATAAAGCAAATCAATTTTATTCAAGAAAAAAAAAGTTCCATAATATATAAATAAACTTTTTGTATTCAAATAAGTTTTTCTCATAGAAAAACATTGGAAGTTGTATACTTTTTTTTTATAAATATGTGTGTATTCATCTAGTAGTAGTGGAAATAAGAACTGCTACTCAAAACTAGTTACAATAACAGTTGTATTTCAAAAGATAACTACCAGTCAAGATTCAAATTCCAACTTTTACAAAGGAAAACATTGATAGGATCCTTGACAACATTTTTAAAGCTAAGTAATCGAAATCTAATAGACTCTACAATGGTTTGAAAGGATTGATCAGCTGTTTGCATTTTTTATTAAAACACTCTACAATTGCGCTCTCTCCAAACAACATAACAATAAGCATTCCAAGCTAACTTCAAAACTAAAGACAAAAGAGACTTCCCTTTAAGTTTGGTAGTAGTCCATTCAAGTTCACTCTGCCAATTTCCAATTATTCTTCTCAAATTGTAGGCTCTCAAAATTCGTTCCCAAATCTTCTTAGAATATTCAAGTTGTACACTTTTACTTTGATAAATTATTTTATTTCTTAAAAAAGAAGGATAAATTATGAGAAGAGCATTGTAAGTTGTACACTTTTATTAACTAGAATAGGGATTAGATAGGGTACAATCTAACTTTGATAATTTTTTTTTATTTCTTAAAAAAGAAGGGTAAATTATGAGAGAAGATAAATTATAATATACAATGCAACTTTTTATACCTAAACAGTTGATTTTATCATTGAATGTCATTAAATAATAAATTGGATGAGTAGTTTTATTGCACTTTATTAGTTACATAACCTTTGACATTCTTCCTAACGAACGAACGAGAAAGAAAGAAAGAAGAAGAAGAGAAGAGGAAAAAAAAAAAAAAACCTTTGACATTCTTACTAGTAACTTTAAATTGGTAACAAATTGTATAATCTTAAATAACACTAGTCGCTTTATGTGTTTGACTTTCACATTCCTAATACATTGGCTACATATGAATTGGTACCAACTTATCATGTCCATCCATGGTTTAACCAATTTAAGTTTCAGTATTTTGTTGATAGAACTTTACAATGTAAAATTAAACCTACTATTAATTTTATGAGCAAGGTCCTCATTGAGCGCCACATAGCATTTAGTTTCTTTGACAAGTGTCAATAGTTAATTTTCTAATGTTTTGTTTATTATATTTGTATTCATTTAGTTTGGAAAAATTAAAAGACATTCATTCTCTTTCCTATATAAAATAAATTATCAAATAATTATAAATTTGTTATGAATATACATGTATGTTGTGGATGTCTATGAATCTAATTAAAGCAAGGATAAGATTGATGACTTGGTTCATTCATACACATATACCTATATACTAAGTTCGTCCCCTTATATTTATGGTGATGTATCTATGTGCCTATAAATATGCCACTTACTTTGTTATGGAATAAGATGAATAAGAACAATTTCTCCTCTTCTTCATATTTTCTTCTTCTCCATATTCTATTGTCTCTCTCCATACTTCAATTCTCTACTCCCTTACTTTTGTTTTGTTATCATTTCACAACAAAATTTCATTTCTTAACTGAATTTTCTTAAAATAATTTATAAAATAAAAAAGCCGCACGCGAAGCGCGACCGAGAAGTTCTAGTTTAGGTTAAACTTTATGTTTCAATGATTTAGCCTTTTACTATTAATAATTTTAATTAATTTAAGAAAATAATAATAATAATAATAATAATAATAATAATAATAATAATAATAATAATAATAATAATGATAATAATAATAATAATAATAATGATAATAATAATAATAATAAGTGGATCGATCCGTGCTGGCGCGTCGGGCGTTCAGAAATCTACTTCTTTAAACAATTTCCTATTCGAATTAAATTGTTTGATGCGTAGGAAAATTCAAAAGTATTATGATTTTAAATGTGTTGCATCTTTAAAAGGTTATATTATTAACATTGAGCATATGCCCTAAAGTTAGTAATAAATAGTAAATATTAGTTTGTACATTGACAGGTGCAATAGCTTCAACTTTGTTTCCTCCTCTAAAGTGTGTAGCATTTAAAACAAAAACTAAGTTTACTCTCTTCTTCATATGGACATTTAGAAATTGTTATTAGTTGTTTGTTAAGACATTGCATCACTGGAAACAAATGGTTTGTGGTTTCTTAAGAATTCACAAATTGCATCTTTAGCTAAGTTAACATTATTGAAAAACAAATCAATAACTTGATGATTAATCATCTTCGGTTTTGTTATCAAATTAAAATAAACCCTATTTGTTATGTTTTTGCGCTGGCCAATAAGTCCATTTGTTTTCTAAAAACACTCTTGTCTATTGGACTGATCATATCATCAGTATAAGATTTAGCATTAATTTTTACTTAGAAATTTTATATCAGAGCTTTTAAACGTTTATGCTGCTAACCCACTAATGTTACAATTCTAAGTTGTAATTCATGGGTTGAATAGCATTAATAGACATCGTTAAAAAGGGCTCCCACACAGCATAGGCCTTAGCTAAGTCTTGAAAATTCTCTGTAAATTAAGAAATACTCAACTCAAATCATAGAAAATTCTTTGTAAATTAAGAAATACTCAACTCAAATCCTGATCCTTAGCTATCTTATCTAACAACTTTGTTCTAACTTAAAAGAAAATATATACTAAATAGTATTTGAAAGACCCGGGGAATTTACCAAAGACCCCTTTTGAGAATCGATGAGAAGGCTCCATTTGAACTTTTTTTTGTCATTTTCTATCTTTTCTCACTTGCCAAATTACTAAAAAGACCCTAGGTTAGTTTCTAGTCAGTTCTTGCCCATGAGTCTTTTTTTGTAATTATCCTTTCCTTTCACATAAATGTTATAATAAATCCTATCCCCCTTAATTATCTAGAATTGTAACCTCTCTTCAGGCCTTTCATGTCCATATGAAGAAGAGAGTAGACTTAGTTTTTGTTTAAGTGCTACACACTTTAGAGGAGGAAACAAAATTGAAGCTATTGCAACTGTTCATGTACAAACTAATATTTACTATTTATTGCTAACTTTAGGGCATATGCTCAATGTTAATAGTATAGCCTTTTAAAGATGCAACACATTTAAAATCATGATACTTTCGAAATCTCATACTTTCGAAATCTCATACTTATCAAACAATTTAATTCGAATAGAAAATTGTTCAAAGAAATAGATTGCTAAAAGCCCGATGCGCTAGCGCGGGCCGATCCACTTGTATTATTTATTTTGTAGAATAATTAAGTAGAGATAGGGGGATATGATTTATTATAACATTTATTGTGTGAAAGAATAATTAAGTAGAGATAGGGGGATAGGATTTATTATAACATTTATGCTGTGAAAGGAAACAGATAATTAAAAAAAGGGTTCAAGGGCAAGAATTGATTAGAAACTAACCTAGGGTTTTTTTAGTAATTTGGCAAATGAGAAAATACAGAAAAGGAAAAAAAAAGTTCAAATGGAGCCTCCTCATCGATCCTCAAAGGGGCATTTAGTAATTTCATTGGGTGTTTCAAATAATATGTAGTATCTATACTAATTATAAAGCCAAAACCTGAGTTTGTCTCACGAGTTGACTCGGAGACAAACTCAGTTTTTTAAAAATTCAAAACAAAATAAAAACTACCCATTTTAAAAAACCTACCCATTAAAGGAATGAATATAATATTTAAATTTTATTTATATCATTTAAAAAAACTACTCATTTAATTAAAACAGTCACAAACTACCTTATAATAATCATTTTATTTTCATATATACTCACTCACGTAGTGAGTGCCCTGTGTCTTTGTTTATACCTCAATTTACAATTGAGGGCAAATTGATCTTATCATAATTGTAATCAAGATGTGTGGTTAAGATTTAATCAAAGAAACTAGGTTTCTGCACCACCCTGATTCAAATTGAATTAGGAAAGTCTTGTAAATTAATTGCAATGGCTGAAATTAATTAATTATTAATTAAATAATAATTATTTTCTTGAATAATTATTATTAAAAATACCACATGTGCCGCCCCTGCCTAGGTGAGTGACAGAGAAAATCAATCGGAAGCAGTTTCCTTTGATATTGCTGCCTGCTAGGGAGGCAAACAAGTAAAAAAGGAAAATTGTTTTTCATCTGCCCATGAGATGAAAAATACCTCATGGAATCACATAGCAAGGCCCAAGTCCTCTCCCATACAGAGGAGAGGCCGCCCTCTGCCCTGCAGAGATATATTTTTCTCTTCCTGCAGGAAGGAGGTAGAGAGCTAAAGTTTGTCAGCAAGAGAAACATCTTGTGCACGTGAGAGAGGCATGAGATTTTCAACCTCACACCTCCTCCATATAGTCGACCAACCATAGTGGAGAAATCGCCTAGCCTTGTTCCCCTCCTCGGGAGGCGAAACTGTAACTTGTATTTTGTTCAATTAAGGACAAAACGGTAAAATTGATCAATTGAAGAGGCTAGCAGCTGTGATTTCTACCAAGGAGCATACCATGATGATCCTTGAGCTATGTAGATCATCTTGGTAAAATTTCACCTCATTCTGACATCGGAGTAAAAACTTATGCCCGGTTTTCAGTTAAGGACATTTTGGGGAGTGAAACCAAATTCACCATGATAGAGAGCTCGAATTCACTTGGAATTTTTTCCATAGTCTTATGGAGATAATCTAAGCCTACTGGTGAAATTTTGGTTAATTCCGAGATCGTTTGCGACTTTTGCATTCTTTTCAATTAAGGACATATGGCTTTCTCACCGCGGTTTAAGCCATTTTCTTAATTAATTATTATTTTCATGATTTGAAGAGCTAAATATGACTAAGTATGAGTAATTTCGTGGCCTTGATGATTAAAGTCCAATTCATGATGTCAATTGGCCACTACTTGGTTAAAATAGCTAAATTCAGCACAAAAGAAGCAACGAAGGCATGCTGCAATGTGATAGGAAGAACGAAGAATTATCATCAACCACCCAGGAAGAAGATTTCCATCTCTCATCCAAGCAGAGTGGCGCCCTAGTATCTATTTTGCCATCTCACTAGTAGTTGGAAGCAATCAGAAGAAGAAAGAAGCTTCACTGCACCTTCCTGGAGGCTGTCATCTACTTAGGAGGAGAATTTTGCCTTTCTCAGCAAGGCAAGCCCATTAATGCCTAAGCCCATGCCGCCCCCTATATAAAGAGAGGTCATTCTCAGGTTTCAGGCAGATTCCGCATTTCAAACATTTCTCCCGAGAAATCAAAACCCAGCTCCTGCAGCTACAAACTTGCTCCGCGTAAAAAACCAAGCTCCGTGCTTATTTTCTCTCTGGCTCTGCGTCATTTTCAACCTGTTCATCACGAGTTCTTCACTCGTTCATCAACTTTCCCTTGTTTAGATCTTGTCTCAGGACAATCAAACACTCTTTTAGTGTTTTTCTCTTGTTTCAATCTTGTCTGCGGACATACAAACACTGTACACGTGTTCTTCATTCAGAAATAACAAATCAAATTGTTATTTTCTTTTCAATTTCAATTGCAATCAAAGCAGATCTCCTAGATTTGATCCAAATAGAGAGAAGCCCAGTTACGAGAAGCAGTTTGCTACAGATCCAATGATTTAAATGCTCCAGTGTGACTTTGATCCAGTCCCCACAATCGCTCTGATCTTTTAATCTGCTGCTCCGCGCACCAGATCCAGTTCCTTACAACCTCTTTGTCAATTTCAGCAAATTGACTGGTACGCCTCTATACTGTCATAAAGAATTCTCCACGAAAACTCTAATAAGAGATTTTCGGTGCAACAGTCTTGTATATAATAATAATAATAAAGCTTTTTGTTCAAATATATTGGCTCGGCTGAGGAAAACGGCTTGGGCTGGTAAGTACTAACGGAAAATTGTAGGATTCTCACGTGTTCTGTTGAAAGACTAGTGTACGCACGAGAGAAGATGGCTTGAACGCTTGATGGCTAAATTAAATTCAGTTCGTTGTTGAAATTTGTTAGGCTTACCTGACTCTAGAGATTTTCAAGCACCGATAGGATTATTCATTATAGACTCCAATTTTCTTTACTCCTATTTTAAATTTCTCTTCTATCTTTTTTTTTTCAATTTTAGTACTAACCCTTTGTATCCAATAATCATAATGAATATCGATTAATTCAAAATTGAATCTCATGCCAAATCTTAGAAAAATCTCGTCCAATATCTATTCTCTCGGTCATAAGATCTAGATTCAAGATTTTACTTAAAAAGCATCGATCTCCTTCCAATTTATCCGGTGTTACCTTTTTAATTTCTATTTTTGCATACTTGATAAGTTTGTTTTTTCTTTTTGAGGTAACATGCTTACGAAGTTAAGATTATAACTACATGACATTGACATTGACATTTACATGAAGATCTCATTAATTAAAGATTCTTATTTGTTTTCTATAAAATTAATTACTATAGTTATAATTTAACAGCTTAAGATATTTTTTTTGAAAAATATTTAACAGCTTAAGAATGGTCCATATATATACATTTTCCTAAATATAATAGCCACAACCTCCTAAACTTTATATTGGATCATGTTTACAAATAGAAAAACAAAGATTTTAACTAATTCTCCGAGAATTAGTTTTAAACTACTTGGGGCGAAATAATAATTTTTTTCATGAGGGTAAAATTCTCGCAAAAATGATTCTTTCTATTCAAAATATTCAAACTCGAAACTTTAATTAATTGGAACAAATACCGAATTATTTAGATCAATAATTTTATATTTTTAGCTGATACTATTCAGATAAAGTCGAAAGTTTCGAATTCAAAATTTGAGTAAATTGCAACTCTAGTCATCATATGGGGAACTTTCCATACATTTTCAATTTGATAGACAAGAAGAGAAAGGGATGATGTCAAAAAAAAAAAAGCAAATTATACAATACACCGTTAGTGGAGTTTAGTAGACTACACAAGCGGGTCCTGAAGGGTGACATGTGTCCTCTAGGCACTAGATTGAAATATTTAAAACTAAATTAATTAAAAAATTGGACATGTGTCAACTCCACAACCCGCTTGTGGAGTCCAAAATTTACACCGCCGGTATATCAAATAATTACCCAAAAAAAAAAAAAAAATAAGACAAGAAGAGAGGGAGAAAAGAAGCCCATAATTTCATTTATTCGGGCCAACTGGCCTACCTTGACTCTGTAATCTTTTATCTTGGTCTTGGGCGAGAGGCCCAAATTAATTGGATGTCTTTTTTTAAAACAAAAATTAAAAGCGTAGAAGAAAGACTGCAAGAATTTGAAGAAGGCTCAGACTGAAATTTCAGAGCTTTTTTCTTCGAAAGAAAAATTATGATGGGCGGTTTAGAACAAAGTTTCCCTGTTCCTCACAAGAATCTCTCTTTGGAAATCAAGGTAAAAGAGAGGGGGGAAAAAAAGAGAAGCAACACTTTTGCTTGACTTGAGTTTTTTTTTTTTTTTTTTTGGTATCTTTGAGTTTTCTTCTTGCTCAGAATCAATTTGCCTTTTTTTGTGGTAAAGCTTTAATTTTTTTTCTTGACCTTTTAGCTCTAATACCATGATAAATCATGGAAAACAATTAAAGGTGGGAATTTCATTTTGGGTTAGTCTTTTACTTGCAATTGGATTATCAATGGCTTGTCCCAGTTTAGTATGATTTCTCTTTATTGGGGCTTATGAAGCTGCATTGCTTTTATGAGTTTAAGCAAAATGAATAAAAGGGTCAATGGAGACTTTGATTTGTTCTGAAATGAAGATTTGCAGGTGAGGGATACAATTTAACTTATTTACTAGAGGCAAATATATGATGGTTCACAATAAGTTATAGTGTTCAAGTATAGAAATGAGGGAATTTTGAAGATTATTTTCTCTAGTTCATAACTCTAGGATAAGCATGTTAAGTGGGAATGTATCTGCTTGTTTCAAATTGAATTATGTTTGGTTAGATTTGGTCTTCGAATTTTATGGTTGGCTTAGGGTGGAATATAATCTGCTGCATAATTTGATTAGTAAGGAATCATAGATTTGGTACCTTTGTAAGTGTGTTGTATTCTATTTTGATATATGTTTCTATATCAGTTACCTGAATCTCGATCCTAGTAGGTTTAAATTAGCAACTTGATGCGAATGTTCTCTTACCCTAAAAATTGCTTTCAATATGTAATGTGATTGAAGTTCCTAAATTACATGCTTTTTCCTTGTTAGGGAAACAGCACAGACATATTCATTTGCCGTTATGATGATCATTTTCTTGTGAGTACAAGACTTCCATTTTGTTTTCCCAAATTCTGGTTTGTGGTGGTGTGTGTTCATGTGAGGTTGAGAGGGGGTGGGAGGTAGGGTGAGGGTTCAATGTCTTTTTGTCACTCTAATTTGCGAAAGACTTCTCAGGTTATGGCAACTCAGATAGGAACAATGGGAACAATACTGCATGCCAGGTTTGCCAGTTATTCTTTATTCTTTTATTTCAAACTTGAAGGGAAGGCTTTTATGCTTCCCCCAATTCACAAGTCACAGACACTGTAGTTAAGTAAAATTTGAGTATTTTTTTTTTTTCTTTCCAAGTATGTGTTATGGAGTATTATCATGATATTTCTACTAGGAAAAGTGTGTGAGGTGTGTTTATTTTCATTGCTAGAAAGGAGGAGGGGGTTTCGACTGAGCCAACTTTCAGTGTGTCTGTAATATTGGGCAAACGAGATGAGGTAAGCTGGACCATTGTGTTGTATGTTAGTATGATCTTTCATATCTGTCCTAAAGTCTGAATGAATGCAACTTGTGCAGCCAATCCTACTAGCAACCGCTCGTCAGCTAATTGAACACATAAGGTATTTTTCTGACTCTATAAACATGTATTACTAATACAGTATTCCTCGTTTCTCCTTATTGGGAACTATACCGTTGTTACATATATTCATTTAAGGATCATATGAAAGCTGTTAAAAAGATGTATCCCGAAAGAAGAACTTTACCACTTTCTTTTTTTCAATTGAATACAATGAACTTAGAAATCTAATGTTGACCGGTTTCATAATATCTTGAGACTTCATTTGTGTCTGCAGTTCCTCGGGCTCCTCTATGCCTTTAGTGCTTTCCCTTGGTCTCAAAGACCATAGTGCGGTATTGTCCTGTAACTCATGTTTGCGAATTGTGGTTAGCTTTTGTTGAAGTCTTATGTGTGCTACAAAGTAGTGAATCTCATACGATATTTGAATCTATGCAGGAGACATTGAGAGGCATTGTTTCTGCTGTGACAGAGAACCGTCTTTGGTAATGCATATGATGCAAAATTTCAGCTTTTGCTCTCGGGGTGTTAAATTTTGTTTACATTCTTACGGATTAAATTAAACTGGGTCATATACTGCCAGCTAGTTTCTACTGACATGTATACTATCTTTCAATTCAAAGTTCAAACTCTGCAGTAAGAAAGAGCAAATGTACTTCCATGTAAGTTTGTGATTGAATGGTCAGAATACAAAACATTTTCTAGGTATCAGTTGGAGCAAAGATGTTTCATAATCCCAGTTTCGAGTTTCATTATTTTCTTGTCCATACAAAACTTTATGACTTTGTGTTTTGAGTTTCAGTCTGAATCCCAAATTATTTAACCACCATTGTTTCTTGGCAATGAATGAGGAACGCAATAAGCATTTTAATGTTCGTCTCCACTTCATATATTGATTTTATTAGCCAAACGGTTACCGTAGGGTTTTAGTCCCCAATTGATGTTCTTTATTTTGAAAAATCTGAACATCATTTTTACAACTTCACATTCAAATTGTCAATCAGAAATTAACAGTGCAAGTGCTAAACAATGAACACAGGGCCTGAGGGAGTGGTTTTCATGCTCTGAAACCGAAAGGCATCTGTCTTGTCGACATTTTTATTGCCATTGGGAACCATCTATGGTTCAAAAATACATTTCATACTTATTTTATTTCAAGTTTGAAGAGCGAATGAACACCTGAGAGAGAGAAGAAAGAGTGATTATATTACAATATCCTGTCAATAAATTACAAGTTACATGATGAGACTCAAGGAATGGCATCTCAAAATTTGGGCGTCCGGCTTAACACACGGCCATAGATATGGTACACTAGAAATACAATAGAAAAGCACTCCTATACCACCACCACCATTTTTCGTTTTAGAACCTTATGAACCCTAGCACTGAGACAAATAATCAGGCAGCAGTTTATATATCGACATCAAAACCATGCTTAATTCTTTCACCCGTCAATCTTTGTTGTTGGCCAAAGCATTTAATTGTTTCTCTAACTGCAAGGAATAATGACACTACTTCAACTCATTTACAGTAAACAGAAGAGAAATCAACTGGCAATCAAAACAGCACAAGCAATCGATTGGTATGCAATAAATATTTTAATCAGAATTCCTTAGTTTTGCAATATGAGAGACTACATATGTAAAAGATAATGCACAAACCTGCACGTTTTTCATTTTCTGTCTCTGCAATTCCTCAACAAGGTTCCCAATACTGAAAACAGCACTCAAGATTCAGTAAAATACCATAAAGAAAGAAAATTAAAACTGTTTGAGCTTAACCTCATACCTCTGCTGCAGCTGAATTACTTGAGCTTGCAGCTCTCTCTCCCTTGCAGAAGACAGTGGTATCTGCATGTACAATTAAGAGAACTCAATCATTCCATTAGATAAACGAAATCTTTAATAAGGTTTATGTATCTGATGAAAGAAGTCTCAGCATGAGAAATCCAGCATTCATATAAACCAAAACCCATCATAAGAAAGCATAGATACAAGGTGATTAACACCATCAAATATTACTAAGTTTGTATACATAATAAGATATTCCGGTTGATTATTACCTGCAAAAGGTCATTGGTGCCTACATCTGTCAAGTCCCCGAGCTTACCTGTATAAGCAAGAGAAGTTAAATTTCTGAAGTTAAATTAAAGTTCAGAATGATTTCTTCCATGTCGGACAATCAAACTATAAAGGCATTACCAGAAGTTTGCTCCAAATACTTGATCAGTCTAATAATTTCTTCCTGTAAGCAATCACAACAAAAAGAATTTATTTTGAGACAGGCAATCTTGATGACATCAGGGAGGATATACAAAGAGAAACATACCCTTTGCATGGTGTTCTGTTGCAAAATGCATTGTAGAGATGGGAGAACTGCACTAGCTGCAAGGTTTAGAGATGTTGGACTGCTTGAACCTCCAAGAGCCGGGTTAAAGATGCAGTTTGTAGGTCCCTGAATGAGAGAAAATAACGGCAATGGTTACAAACCCATTGCCTAAGAGATAAATCACTAAGTTCCATCCTTATTATTCTTCATCCCAAAAACACAAATTCAAATAGACACCTATAAAAAACAGTTGTTAGGAGAAATTGTAGGCTATGATGAGGAAGTATAAGCCACAAAAGTTTCACGGGCAGCAATCCAAATGCTAGTGGATAAACTTGACAAAAGCAGTGAAGTGTTGAACAAAAAATTACAATTTGAAAATTATACGTAAACACGCTTTTGTAAGGACAAGCACATGAAATGCATATGGCAATACAAGTCAACCATATTAAAAGAAACTAAAGTCTGCAAAGGTATTACTTGACAGTATAGCCGTTTAGCATAATTAATTTAGTATAATCTAGGCAGTATTACAATAAATTTATAAGATTTGATGGCATTAGATGCATGCCATTTGTTAATGCAGCATCCTACACGATGCCCAGCCCTGAAGATATTTATCAATGCTGATAAATTTTACTGCAGTGGATGTATTATTATAGACAAGGGAAGAAACTTAAACTCAATTATGCAACTATTCATAACTGTGCCACTGATTTCAAATAAACACTGTTTATTTATAATACAAAGTTGCATGTTATTGCACATAGTAGCAGAAGACTATAAACAATAGTTTGCAAAGTTTCTTTGGAAGACCCAAGGTTAATATCTCATATGAAAGGCTGATTTGGCTGAGTGAAGGTTCCAGCTAATATTGCAGATTTACCTTGGGACTTAGATCTGCTGAAGTCACCTTAAAGCGTCCCCGCTGAACAACTGCCCCTTCTGATGCATCCTCTGATACATAACAAGAGGCAAAGAAAACAAACAAGTTAATAATAGTTCATTTAAGTAGCACCACTTTCAATGAAAGAAAAGAAAACCAGGTAATACCAGATGAAATGTTATTTGTGTCTCTCCTCTGACGGTACAACAATGGACCACTGTAGTTGCGCTCAGATTGAAATTTCGGCTGTGGGAAGTCCCTATGAAAAAATTTTGATGTAGCCAATTTAATAAAGACTATAACATCATAGACATTTTTGGCCAAGTAAAATGGTAATGGCTAAAGAAACAGCGTTCCCTTTAACTACAGAATAGCAGAATCATTGACAAAGTCAAAAACAAGCCCCCTTGATTGTGTATCTAGGATTCCTATTGATTTAAAACCCAAGGAATTCGAGAAATTATCATATCTAGAGGTTGAGAACAGAAAAAAATCTTATGAGAGAATAAATGCGAACTTCAAGCTTTTATCATGTTTGCTGACAACACTTCGGTTCTGGGGGTTAACTTCACTTAGAACAATGCTTACCTGTCCCCATCTCCAGTGACTTTTTTAAGAGAGAAGGAATTATCGGGTAGTAGCGAACCGCTCAAGAACTTTTTATGCTCTGGAGTAACCTGACGTGGTAAAGAGCTACTTTGCGCGGAATTCTCACCCTCATTTCTTCCAGCATCTTGTTCCAGAGCTCTTGATGGCTTTGTAATGAATTGTTCACTTTCTGATGAGGTAACACCTTTCCAATTTGGACTATTTCCACTCTCATCATCTTCACCAATATCAAAACAGCCTCTGCATCAATTGAAAGATGCATAAATGAAAAAACGACGATGGTAGCAATCATAAACAGTCTCAGAGATACCATAAATGTTCTTGAAAAGTTGTGCAGAAGAAGATGAAAGAGAAAATGTTATTCTTCAAAAGCCATGTCATATTAATCATTTGCAAACATAAGGCCATGCAAGCGTTAAAATTTCTTTCTTACTTGAGAGCTTGAAGAGGTTTAATGGGAAATGAGGCAAGCGAACCCTCCAAATCATGCAGATCACTAAGCCCGTCCTGGAACAAGTAAAAGATGGCATAAATCTTACAGGATAAGTCTAATCAAAGCATCCAACCAAGGATTGGAGGACTGAGAATTTATATATCAATACAATTTTAGGGCTACAAAGGGTACCTCCTGGCCAGTTGCAGCAACAGAATTACTAGCCGTTTCTGGAGACATTCGATCTGCTGCTGGTAATCCAACCTCATCATGCCTATCAATTTGCTTCTTGCTCCCTTCTCGATCTTCTGTATTTGGCACATCATCATAATCTTGAATCTGCAGGTAAAACAGTCAGCATCAGTGATGAGATAAAGATAAACAGAGCAGTATTTAGACTATTTCCACATAAATAATAATAAAATTAACAGGGGTTATTAAAACCACTTACAAGTGCAGCCTGACTTTTCAAGTCATCTAGGTTGAAATTCCAGGCACTGATTCCTCTTATATACTCTTGCTGCAAGGAAAAAGGAATTCATATTCAAAGTGATGCTAGACAATCATATATCTTTTACATCCCATAGGCATTCATTAATCAAAGTAAAACTCGCTGCATCTGGTTTCACATAAATGTTAAACTAAGAGCAATTGGGTCACTCACAACACAAGAACCCAAATCACCAGTAAGACACAAACAAAAGAACCTAGCCCTATAAGTTAGTTTATGTCGACAAATGGATAAAGCTACATCACTCACCTGTGATAATTGCTCCTTGTCCTCATAGAGAGCTTTATTCTGTACAAGAAGGTCAGCCTCTTTTGCCTGAGACATAAACAAACAGATCAGAGTTACACATCAATTTCCTATCTTAAAAGTGAGGTCACAATTTTATAAAGAGGGTAAGCAAGCAACCTTCAGCACCCTAAAACGTTCACCTAATGGAGCAAGGCCATCAAGAATGGTACGAGCTAGATAATCATATGAGCGTGCGTGTTTAAAGAACTGGTGCTTCAAAAGCTTCTCCGAAGTTGGTCGTTTCTTCGGGTCCTTGACCAAGCAAGTAGCTACCAGCTCCTTGAAAGACTAGAGGAGTATAAAACAGTCAGAATGATAATAACAAGTGACTAAGCCATTAATACAATTGAATAGCACAAACCTTCGAGAACCTCTTGTCTCTTTCATAGTCCAGACCAGGAGGGGCATTTTGCAAGGTCATCAACAAAACCTGCAGCAAAAAATAGGAGTAAACAACCAAACCATGAAATGGAACACAAGGAAATGATATGCCACCAGTATCCATTAAGAAACCAAGAGATTTACTTTCATTGGTGGATACTTGGAAAATGGGGCATGGCCATGTGCAAGTTCAAGTGCTGTTATTCCAAAAGACCATATGTCTGCTCTGTTTACAGGAAAGAAAAAAGGAAACAGCATGATTTAAGATGTCCAACAAAAGTCATGAAAGAAAAAGGGTCTCGATCAGCAATCAACTCACTTAAAGTCATAACCATGCAATTGTTGCATAACTTCTGGAGCCATCCTGATACGAAAAATGGCAGGAGGAGACACATTATGGTCATGATCAACTCTCAAAAGTTGAAGTTCCATTATAAAAACATAAAAGTAAGTGAAATCCAACACGGTGAAAGGCCAAGGCGAAACAAATACCAGCAAGGAGTTCCAACAAAAGTATTTCTGGAGCGTTGTCTATCTCCAGTATCAAACATGCATGCTGATACTCCAAAGTCAGCCAACTTGACAGCACCATTAGAATCAATTAGAATATTCCCAGCCTGCAGAAAGAAATATGGCCATATATAAGAATAACGAAGAAAAATTATCCTCAATTTGAAAAGGAGGGAAAAAAAAAGAACACGGACAAAATAACAGGGCAGTACACTGTTCTGTTGGCATATGTAGCACAATTAGTATCCTAGTCAGCAAAGAAACAAGAAGAAAAAACTGTCTCAAACTAGTATTAAAATAGATTCATTACCATACTACTATTAGCATAAGGGTGATCTACAGAGGAAAAGCAAATTCCTTCCATTTATCATGCATTGTCATTGAATGACATTATAATAGAACCATAAGTTTTTTCATATTACTCTATTTGTCACAAATATAAAAACCATAAGCTGTACTTTTACAGAAGAAACTAACAACTAATTGGCTTCGCCACTGAAAGTAAACTCCTTGTGAGAATCAACAAGAAAAAGACTGGAACTGGCATAAGAACAAAATAAAAAGGTGCAATTTAATACCTTCACATCTCTGTGAATGTGCCCATGGGCATGAAGATAAACAAGAGCTTTTAGAACTTCACGCAACAAAGTAGCAATAACAGGCTCTTCAAAACCTTCTGGATAAGAAGATTTCATTATATGAAGGCAGGACCCCCCAGCCATGTACGGCATCACTACCCAAAGGCTGTGACCAGCAGTGAATGAGCAATGTGCCCGTAATACATTTGGGTGATCAATCAAGCTCATCGTTTGTACCTCTCTACGGATGCCATCCTGCATCATTTACAAAGAGAAATCATTCAACGTGACTAAAATCACACAATTGATGTCAAGTCTTAATATGGAATTCTTGGAACTAGTAAGAAAAGTGTATAAGAAAACATGATTTTCAAGCAACAAACTACAAGAGACCATACTTACCAGATCATTATTGCACTTTTCTAGATCAAGAACCTTGATAGCAACAATCTCATTGAGTGGAATGCATAAAGCTCTGTGCACAGTAGCACTTACACCTTCTCCGACTTCTTCATATAACTTATAATCTTTTGCATTGAGTGGATATCGTTTCTCCGAAGGTTGATCCATGGTTTCTTCTTACAGCATACCATTACCACCCACTTTACTCCTAGATGTTCCGATGAACAATAACAAATTTGCAATAAAAGATAGGACTGTCAATCTAATGTGGGGCTTCTTCCAATTTGGTAGCATCTTCCCTTCTTTAAGGTACAGCAGTATACAAGTTCATTGACTCCATCAAGTTAATATTTGACCCAATCCTTTTCCTTGCATAGAGAAACAGTGTAAAACCCAAAATTGAAGTTAATAACAGAAGAGACCTAGCATATTACACCATGTATTATGTGACTGAACTATTGGAACAAATAGCAGACTGTTCAATAGGCCACTCAGAAAAGCAGCATAAGAAGAGGATTTAAACTTAATAGCAAACGTTGTATGCCCCCAAACTAACAAATGCACTCCAACGCCAACTCTAAATCCACTTAAACTAATGAAGAACCAAAATGCAAGGAAAATAACAAGAACCCTGTAACACAAAAAGGTGGTACTAAGGGTAATTTTAACCTGTACAAATCCCCTTAAAAAATTAAATCTTACTCATACAACACCCTTTCTTTCAAAACAAAAGAAGATAACAAAAAGTCAAAAACTTAGCCTCCTCTATAAATTATAACAAGCAGATGCTTGAATAAATTTTGAATAATTTAAAACAAAAGATTCCAATCTAAGACACGAACTTAATGATCATCTTCATGACTAATTTTCAGAAACAAAAGCAAAAATTGAATAAAATAGACCCAACTCATTTCTTCCAATCGTCTAAGCTTGCATACAGCAATTCTGATATCGATTTAACTCTTCAAAATCAAATAACAAAAGTTTTACTACTTTTTAACACATAATTCTAGCTTAAACTACAAAATAAACTTAAAAACAGCCCTAACTTGTAACTATCCATCCAAATTCTAACTAACTGATTGTTAAACACAAAAGCATTCATAAAATCATTCTAAAGTTTCCACATTTCATTACAAAACAACTAAAACCAAAAACTTTAACTAAATCCAAATTTCACTAATTTCAAACAACTTCCCAATTAAAAGAAATTAACCAACTACAAAACTAATAAATACTACAAAGATAAGCTAAAATTATTCACAGATTCAATACAAACCTAGGGTTTCAGCGGATTCAAATCGGAGCTGAATCTGAAATCTTCAAACAAAATTTACATTTATCAAAAATCCAAACCCCACAATCCCCTTCAAACGACGTCGCCTAAAGGAGACTTTCCTCTCAGCCTCAAAGTTCTTCTTCTTCTTCAAAGACGACTCCAACGATGACAATTTGGCGATGATAATTATTGGTAGATAAATAATACTATAATTAAATAAATAAAAATTAAAAATTTTTAATAAAAATTTTAAAAAATAAAAAAAGAAAAACCGTGGAGTTTAGCTGTTTATGTCGATCAAAGCTTCGAAATTTCACGATTTGTAAAGGAAACAAAAAATTTCTGCAAAATTTTTTCCTTTGTTTTTGCTTTTTTGGCTTATAAGAAGTGCGGGCAGAGTAAAATGAGGGGAGAAAAAAGAAAAGGAGAAAAGGGAAAAAAAGAAAGAAATAATAAGAGAGAAGAAGAAGCTCTCTCAAGTTCGATGCAAAAAAATTGAAGTGGGACCCGAATAAGAGATATTGGAATTTGGATGGGTTATTGGTTTTCAGTAGGTGAAGATATCGTGGGCGTGGCGGATCGTGATTTTATCGGGCCAATTTCTCGAGGGAAGTAATTGCATCACCTGTGAGTGAGACCTTGTTTTGGTCAACCCTTCTTAGTGGTGACTCATTGCAATTTTTTTTTTCCATTTTTAGCAAAAATAATAGAAAAAATTTAGTAATAGTACTTTTTTTCTTAAAAGATCAGTAATACTTTCACTTATTAACTTCAAATATAAAAATGATACATATGAACATGTCACATAATTTAAGCTTAATCAAAAACAACCAAGTTATTAATTCATGTATGTATATTATTGATCTAAATTTTTATCAATCTATCATAATTAGAGGCATTATTTTTCTTTACAAAACCTCTATATCCACTAAGCACATTAAGTTCCGGGTTTGTCTTTAACTAAGTCATATTAGATCATAAATGAAGAAAGTTGTATCAAGTATCAACACTTATTTTCTGCATTTACAAAATTTGGATATAATATTTGAGCTGTGAAATATTGAATTCCTTCCATTCAACCTAACAAACTTTGGTTAATTAATAAGCACTATTACAACTATATTTCTAACAAATGATGAATTTTTAGATAGCTTTACTTTAAAATTAAGGGTGTATTACGATAAAATAAATCAAATCGTATTTAAATAGACATTATTATACATTAAATAATGGTTAGAACATAACATTTCATTGTGATTGTGAGGGTCTCAAGCACAAATCTCATGGAGGTCTCAAGCACAAATCTTTATATTTGAGTCATAATACTCAATCATATATTTGAAAAAAAAATAAAGGAAGGGGGAAAATGGGATAGTTTTGAGACTTGAATTTCAATAAATAAAAACACACCTCCTTAATTAGAAAGCATGAACAATTAATAATGTTACTTTTTCAAATCTCAAAGGTAAATTTTGTGATTTATCTCACCTTGCTTGAATTATAATTTATAGTAACTAGTTTTAGTGATTTGTCCACTTGATTAGGTTAAAAAAATATAGATGTATATATGTGGAATCATGTGATTGAGTTGATGGCCTCAAGATGAAGGTTAACACTGAGCTTGAGCTTACTCAATCCTACCCTTAGTATTACAAGATCTTAAAATTTTCAACTAGGGTCATCAAACAGACAGCTATGACTCTGAATAAAACACCTCCCCAGATTTGTTCTCAATTTGCATTTCTTTATATTTCTTGCCAATCAATCAAATAAATTAAATTTTTTAAAAACAAATGAATTTGGAACATAAACTTTTGTATTCTACCCCAATAGGGGGCACCCCTTCAAACTTGGGTTTGCCACTTTGCCCCTTTTTAATTATTTTTTCAGTAATTATCATCCCCCAAAAATGGCTTCAATAATTCCCTTGAATTATACATGAAATTGTCTTTGTATTTGCAATATTTTACCCATGTATATATTTCCATTACTATTTTACCTTAATTTATTTTTTTTTAAAAAAAAAATCTTCAATCTTGTAGTACACTTTAATAATAGAGGAAAAAGGATTCAATATTTCAACTAACAAATCTGAAAAAATTTCTTCTTCTAGGTATATGTAATGTCACTGTTGTTTCACATGCCACAGCAACTCTTTTTTTTTTTTTTCTTTATCACAAGCATCTTCCTTTCAAGGCAGAAAAAAGTCATTGTTGATCTTTTTGCCTTTCTACCAAGCTAATTTAGGCTACCATTTATCTATTTATTATCAGCTCTTTCAGATTTTTTTCATGGTAGTATCTATCTATATATGTTTAATCAGTTGCATTTTTAATAACTGTCTTTGTGGTTTAATGGAACTTTTGTTTTAATTAATGATCCTTATCATCATTATTTTTATTATTATTTCATACTGGTCACATGCTTACAGCTTATTCCTTTCATAAACAAATTATGAACCTCAAATTGAAGTTTTTAAAACTTTAAAGTTGCCTCACTTGAAAATGACAATATCATGATTAGTCATTTATTATATAAAACATATTGAAGATAATTCTTAATAACTTTTAAGCTCGGAGTCGAACCATATCAGACCCAATTTGGGGGAAGTCTAAAACATTAAATTTAAATTTATTACTCCTAAACTTTTGTATTTAGTATTTTTTTTTTTGAGAAAAATGTGTATTTAGTAATTACAATTATCAAATCATGGCATATATCCTTCTTGGCTTGTTCCCTATAATTCTTGTGAAATCAAGTCCTTTGAACTGCATCAAGGCCTTCTTTCTTTCTTTCTTTCTTTCTTTCTTTCTTTCTTTCTTTCTTTCTTTCTTTTAGGTAAAAAAAAAAGGGGGTTTTCAATCAAATTCATGATATTGGGCTTGAAAGCTTTAATGGGTTGCTCTTATCCAGATAATAGAACAAAATGATGACAAGGGGAAGGCTTGGACTAAATTAATCCCATAGGCCCATCAAAATCCGAGTTCTAACTCTAAGAATCTGAATCTAGGCATAAAATAAAAATTAAGATTAAGAAAGCATCTAATCTCTGATCTGATGCTACTAACAACATTATTAATATTAATTTCAGCTAAAAATTATGTAAAAGTCCTAAGAATCAAGGCATATCCTCTCAAACACATGGTAGCCTAGCTACCTGCTGCAAATCCAGGGCAGGGCTCCAGGCTGATATGAAGAAGGATTTGGTATTGGTGTCCAATAAGATCAAGGCATGTGTGGGGATTATTGGTAGACAAAGCACATGAAATTTAGGGATTTTGGGTGGCCAGATTTGACCCAAAACAGGGCCTTATAGTCTAAAAGCTAAGGTTTGGGGGTCCTTGTTTCTTTAAATTGCCCTAAAGTTTTAAGAACCTGGACATTGAAACTAATGAACACAACCAAAGACAAATACCTAATGTTACCTACCCTACATTTGGAATCCAAGGGCTTTGCAATAAAGGCAGTGTTCACTTCTAGGGCAGGCAGGAGCCTTGTATTTTACCCATTTTCATGTCAATTAATTTGTTTCCTTTGGTATAATAAAATAATAATAATCAAATCATTTATAATTAAGTTCATTTCTTTAGAAGAAAGAAAACCCAAGTTGTTTTCTACTACTATAGAGTAATGTTTTTGTTCCAAGGTATAGCTAGCTAGGCTGGCCTAAATGAATGGGCCTTTAACTAGTTTGAACCTTCTCCAACATAGGCCTAAGCCTAATTAAATTCATGCATGCCTTCAATTACATTTGCATTCTTATCAATTGTGGTAGGGTTGCAAGAGTTACATATTTCTTTTTTGGTTGACCATAACACTAAAGATGTAAAAAAAAGCATAAATGTGACATGAAATATTGAAATAGACAAGACATGAAAGTTTTGTAGTGGAAATGAAGCAATTCCTTAGAAGTTATGGATGACCTACTCCCCCCTAATAATTTCAATGTGTTGATAAGATTAAGACATTTTAATTTAATTTCCTCCATTGATAATGACATTATTATAGTGAACAAATCAATATCAAGCTTATATTAATTTGTAGTAAAAGGGGAAAAAACACATAATTACATTTTCACTTTTCTATGTACACACGACGATAATTAGGTTACAAGATGTGAAGTATATATATTCTATTAATTATATAATTATATTTATATTATAATGATTATATTTATAATTCAAACCCTTAAACGCGCAAGTAAAATTATCAAGCTCTCAAAAGAAGTAGCAAAGAAAAATCAAGCTCTTAAAAGCTAACTTTCTTCTTTCTTTCTTTTGCTAAGCCCTTTGGAATTGCTTTTTATATGTATAGTTGTGGGAAATTTTTGGTATAAATAAACTTAAATGAGACTTTCCTTCCAAATTGAAACAAGTGCATGTTTTTAAAAACTTTTTGATCTAGCAATGCAGCAATGAATATATGTGTACGAATTGTTGAGACTATACTATTATTAGGTATAAAAGTAATGAATGCAATTTCGCTTAGTAGGTAAGGTATAAAAGGGTTTGCAAGTAAAGAACCTTTCTCCTTTTTGTGTATCACATTTTTTTGTCCATTAACTACAGTTTGGAGACTTCATATTTAAATATAACCTAGAAAATGAAGGATTCCTATGCTTTTCTCCTTTTCAAAGTTATATATATGTATATTAATTAATAATTTTTTTTCTATTACATTAACGGGTTGTTGGCCTAAGTGGAAGGGTTTCAAATTCCTTTAAAACCGACTCAGCATTAGAGGTTGGAGTATGCATTTCAACGTTTTAAAACCTCCTGATCATTGGGTGGTTTTCTCCGACGAAGATCACTTGTATGTTCTAAAATCTAAAGGAATATATTTGACTTGCCATCTATGTTCAAGTTTTAACGGTACAAAAATGAATGAAAATGAAAGAAACATGTTACCTGTCAATTAATAAGCCAACAATAGAAAACAAATTAACTTGTCATGGAAGGTGATGACTTTGGTGAGCTTTGAAACTTCTCCTTTTCTTTTCATATATGTAAGTTAAAAAGGTCATCTTCATTTCCTTTTCAATATGTAAAATAGTACATGACTACATATGTATTTATATAGATGCAAAAAACTATGACCTTATATCCTTATTAAGCACGCAAATCACAACTCAAATATATGAAATATATTTTAACCAAAAAAAATATATATGAAATATATGATATTGTTGTTTTTTTTGTTCACTTGGACAAACTAGGCACCTAATATTTCAACTAAAACATAAGAGTTAATTATTTCATTTTCATATTATATATAAACGTTACATCAATATTGTAATTTTATTCAAGAAAATCAAAGGATTTGTCTTTTTGAAATCGATTTATGTATAATTGGGTCTTTTCACTTATTATCAATTTTTATACGAGTACAATATTGACATAAGGTGACACAAAACCCACATGCAGTTTACATGTGCATGTAGTTGCATTTGAATATAAGACTTTTAATAATTTTAGGTAGCACATGCACCTATCATTGAGTCAGAGACTTAGATGTATCAATTAATTTTTAACCACACCATGTATATATACCAACTATATAGTATTTTTTTTGAAAGGCAAAGAAATTTATTGATAATAACAAAAAGCTTTCAAAAGAGTACAACCCGACAGTGCAAGAGTGCAAACACAAAAATATACCAACTATATATATTTGGATGGGTAAATAAAACCTTTCATGGAATACCCAAAAATTTTATTAGACACGTACGGAAAATGAAAAGAATTGGGAAAATATCAAAATGAGTGATATATGTAGAGTGAAGCATCAATTTTTTAAAGTTGGCAAAGAAGGCAAAGGGGAGAAAGACTTTTGGGAGAAACGATATAGTCTTTGACGAGTCATGGGGTTTTCCATTTGCATGGCATTCATTTGTCAAATTAGATGTAATAGAAACCTTTGTGATTTGTGTGTTTTTTCTTTCCTTTTCCTTGTTTAATATTTTTCTTCCCTAAAAGAAAAGGGAAAAAAATAAAGTGAAAAGCCAAACAAACAAGAACATATCATATTCAAACATATCATAGTCATGTTAAAATCATGTAATTTTATTTACTATATGGCCTGTGATGGTCCCCTTTGCTTTTGGTCCTTGGCAAATGGCAAGCAGAGAGTTTCACTATCTGTCGACCCTAGAAACAACTACTTAGACTTCGAACTGTCCTAAATTTTGGGTTGGTCAATGGAGTGAGGCTTACGTCCCTATTTTCTCTTCTACGTAATTTTCTTTTGCTTTGCTATCCATTTTTTACACCTGTCAAAGTACAGTTCCAAGACAAATTTAAAAAAAAAAAAAACACTCACCTACGTACGTGAAGCTTCTTGTTCTTTCTTCCTTCCTATACTCTTGGGGTAATTTGTTGGTTAATTAGTACTTCTTCCATGTTCCAAATAAATCTCCCCTATTACATATAGATGAAAAGGATGTGATCTTTAAATTGAAATTTTAGATAATTTTTTTTATACAAAAGACGCCGAGGAGTGTTGGCTACACATATAAAAGACTGCTAGCGAATTATATCTTGCTAAGTAGAGGCAAAAGCTCCCATGCATGGTGGCTCATTTAATGTTACTTACTATATGCATATTTTGGTAGATTTTATGCCAATAAAATTTGAAAATACCCTTTGGGAAAAAATGTGAGTTAATATGGTTTTTTCTTTTAAAATATATATATATATATATATATATATTGTATAGATTGATAAGAGAGTTAGAAAGATTTAAAAAGGTATTAGAATTTGAGCTCTATAGCAAGTTAACAACACGTGATATTGAATGCTATAGTGTTTTTATTTAATTGGAATTGGCATCATGTTGATTATATTGGATATTCTTTGTCTTCAAATGGGTACATAATCGTGAAGTGGGATTTATTATTTTGATAATGACATTACACTACTTCTTTTTGTAACAATTTTATAACTAAGCACTTTAATTACTTAAACAGCTAATAATTATATGAAAATAGTAAAATTGAAAGATATTTCTTTTGCCTCGGTCATTTGCAAATTACAAAAAAAAGAAAAGAAAAAAAAAAAGAAACTGTTATTTAGTATTTACAAATTACAATCAATAGAGATCACTTGATCGCCTATGACATGAACGAATATATAGACTATCCATAGGTCGAGTTACTTATCCAATAGATTGGATCTTGAACATTTAATTTTAACTTTTTAAGACTCAGATCCAACCTAACCAAATAAAACTATCTTATCATAGCAATAAAAAAAGAAACATTTTTTTTTTCACCAACACCATCTTAATGTTTACCAAATGAAAACTATAACAGGCCAATTAACTTTCTTTTTACAACTATAACATTTAACCTTTAATAATAATAAAAAAAAAAAACAAGAGCAATCAATTCCAAGTCCAATTGACTTTCTCGTACGTCTACAATTTTAAATGATCTTCCCAACTTGTGTCATGCATAAGTACGCAATCCGAGTTTTCTATTTTTAGGAATAACTTTACATTTGGTTACCTTTAGTGTAATTAATAATAATAATTTAATGGCTAAATATACAAGTGTATATATCGTCAATGGAGTTTAGCAGACTACATATGCGGAATCTGAAGGGTGATATATGTCTTCTAGGGACTAGATTGAAATATTTAAAACTTGATTAATTAAAAAGATGGATATATGTCAACTCCACAACCCGCTTGTGGAGTCCAAAATTTACACTGCCGGTGTATCACATAATTACCCTAATTTAATATACCTTTTTATAGAAATTATTTTAAATATAAATCAATATAAAATTAACCTATATATAAATAGTTGTAATAGTAGTATATTAGTATTTCACCAAAAAATAGTATATTAGTATATGATTACATGTTCAAGTATTTTCAATAGACATTTTTTTTATTAATTTAGTAGACATTTGAATCAATCGGTTAACTCTTTTGTTTATTAGTATTTTTTTTATATATATAATCTAAAGTACGAACTCCTTCTAATTGAGATTATTAAAAATTAAAACTCATTTTTTTTTAATATTTGAGATTAATAGAGATCGAGCTTTAACCACTAAAATCAAGAGTTTGAGGTATCAATTTCAAATCTTCTTACCCTTATTCTTACATTCCATGTACCCAACACAATGTATAATCCAAATTCCAAATTGTTCGACAAAATTAGTGAAAAGGCTATACATATCTGTCATAGTTGGGTAATGGGTATGCCAATCTTGGATTTGTATGAAGAAAAACGATGATATTGGAGTTTTTTGTGGAAAAAATAAAATTGGGACCATTTGAAAAACATAGAAAACCTTTCTCACCAAACTTCAATGACAAAAGACATTGAAAATGTGTATTGTAGGTTAGAATTGTTGTCTCTTCCTTTAACTTAACCCCTTCTCTCTCCCAACGTTACTTAATTAATTAATTCAATTCATCAAAAAAAAGTAAAAAAGAAAAAATGAAAAAGAAAAGTGAGTCCTCTCTCAGACTCAGAGTACAGATATAGGGTACAAAAATCTTACTCATTCAACAATTTCATCACCCTTTCCCATGACTGTTCATGTACTGAACCAGTTATCCACGTGTAAGGACCTGATTTAGTCACGTCATCAGGAGCTTTACAGTAACACCCCTGTCATTTATTTTTCTTTCAATTTCACTTTCACTTTTCTTTTGATTTTGGATTTTTGGGTGTGAAGAGTGAATGATCCCATGGGGTAGGATCTATGTTAAGCTGTCATGGTTAGTTTCTTGTTCTTGCTTATAAAAGCGGCAAAGCTAACTACTCTCTCTTTGTCACACTAATGCAAACCTCCTCCTTTTTATCATCTTGTCTTTCTCACACTTCTTTTCAAAGCTTACACCTTTCAGACAACAAGGAAGAGATCTCTGCAACTTCAGCTGAAAGTAAGGAATTCTTTTGAAGCACTTGAAGGCATAAAGGGTTTTTCTTTTTTTTAGTTCCCAAGACAGTTTCATTTCTTGGGTTTGTCTTGAAATTTTCAAGTTAAGGTTAAAGATAGGAGCTTTTCCATTTTTTTTGTTATGCATATTTTGAATGAAAGTTGAGTGTTTTTTGCTAGTTCATGCACTTTCTGTGGTGGGGGGTTTTTAGCTGAGAAATCAAAGTGCATTCAAAGCTCATGTGGGTACAAAGGTAGGAATTTCAGTTATTGGGTTGGTTTTTGATTTGTTTTTGGTGAATTTGATTGGTTGCTCATATTGTGGTTTAAAGGGCATTGTTGTTTTGGTTAAGAAGAGGAAGTTTCTGGCTTAATGGTTAAGTTGGGAACTTTGGAGAATAATGTGGTTGTTCATTGTGGGGGAAATCTGAGTGGTTTTATGTGATCTTATTGGAAAAGGAGAGAAACCCTCATTTGGAGTTCAGCAGAGGATATGGCTAGAGTAAGGAAAAGAAGTAGACATTTAAGCAAACTTTGCTCATTTTCGTGTTGCCGACCGGCTTCTACAGATGAACATGCCCAAATCGGGCAAAAGGGGTACTCTAGATTGGTGTACTGCAATGAAGCTGATAGTCAAGAGCAAATTCGTCTCAAGTATAGGGGAAATTATGTGTCCACCACCAAGTACACAGCAGCTAATTTTATCCCAAAGTCTTTGTTTGAGCAGTTTAGGAGGGTTGCAAATATATACTTCCTTGTTGTAGCTTGTGTTTCATTTAGTCCGTTGGCACCGTATTCAGCGCCCAGTGTTCTTGTTCCCCTGATTGTGGTGATTGGAGCTACAATGGCCAAAGAAGGTGTGGAAGATTGGCGGCGAAGACTGCAGGTGATGAGCTACAATCTCTTCTTCTCCTTTTGGTGCTTGCTGCTCTGGCTATGACTCCCCCTTCCCCATTTCCCTTTGATAAATTTCAAAATTTGATCGGTAAATCTACATTTATATTGCATAATATGCCATCAAAACTTATAAGGTCCTGGTCTTTATGTTCTTTCTAGAAATAAGAGCGATTGTTACTAATGATCATGCTGTTTTATTGTCATAGTAACCTCAATTTGTTTTTCTTATTAATCTGATACCAAAATAGCTGCAGCAAGATTGAATGAACTGCTTTAACTTGACACCTATGATGATTTGCTCAATATGTAATATTAAGTTTAGAAAAACAAAACGAAAATGCAACGCGATTTCAGGACAAAAGTGCTACATCTGATGGTCCAAACTCTTCAACTAGATATTGTAATTAATGTCTTCTACCCTATGATAGAAGGTTTACTATGCTTGATCATGATTAAAAGAATCAATACATGCATGATATCTCTTCCCATACCCCATTTCATATGAAACAGATGGAAAAGGGAATTTTGGTGTGAGGCAACATAGGATTATTCGTTTGATTGCTTTTTTGCCTGCACTTTTCATGGATTCATCATCTGCATATGCCAATATCACTGTCAATAGTCATTTTACCTTCATTTTTACGCTAACAAACTCATTTTATTTTAAGCTTGGACAAAAGAACAAGGAGGTAATGAACTATTTTATGTAGGGATTGATACAGCTTTAATTTAGGAAATCTATATGATGGTTGTGAAGGAATTGCTTGTAACTGGTTTCTAGAAGAACCTAATTTAGCTTCAGTGGAATTTATGTGAGATGCAATTTTCTTTTTCTGATTGCTTACAAGCTGAAACATAATTTCTTGGCGTTTTGATTGGCCCTCTATTCCCTTAAAAAAAATGGTAATTGAGGCTGCTGGGGATTGTATACTGGTCATTGGAAGTAAAAGTCCATTATTTGGTTCTTAATATGTATTGCTTTGCTTGCTTCAGTCTAACTCTAGCATAGTTTGTAAAGACCCCTTCTCTTTATGGGGGTGCTCTCCCTTATGACAAACTTCCTTTGAAAGTTATGTAAGATATCTGAATTTGCTTTTACATGGTTTCAGGATATAGAGGCAAACAATCGAAAGGTTCAAGTTTATGACAAAAGTTGCTCTTCTTTCAGAGAAACCAAATGGAAGGATCTCCGTGTTGGTGACGTTGTTAAGGTGGATAAGGATGAATTTTTTCCAGCTGATATGCTCTTACTTTCTTCAAGCTATGAAGATGGTGTTTGTTATGTTGAGACAATGAACCTTGATGGAGAGACTAATTTAAAGTTGAAGCACGCCCTAGAGGTAACATCCTCTTTAAATGATGATGAGGCACTTAAGAAGTTTAGAGCAGTTATCAAGTGTGAGGACCCAAATGAACATCTTTATTCTTTCATTGGAACACTGTACTATGAATGTCAACAGTACCCGCTTTCCTTACAGCAGATCCTTTTGAGAGATTCGAAACTGAAAAATACTGAATTTATCTATGGTGTGGTTATTTTCACTGGTCATGACACAAAAGTAATGCAGAATGCAATAGATCCTCCTTCAAAGAGGACTAAGATTGAGAGGAGGATGGATAAAATAGTGTATGTCCTTTTCAGTACTCTGATATTGGTATCGTTCATAGGATCTCTGTTTTTTGGAATTGAAACTAAACAAGATATCAGTGGTGCTAATTTAAGAAGGTGGTATCTTCGACCAGATAAAACAACTGTATTCTTTGACCCCACAAGAGCATCACTGGCTGCATTGTTTCATTTCTTGACCGGCCTTATGTTGTATGGATATTTGATACCGATATCCTTGTATGTTTCCATTGAGATTGTCAAGGTTTTACAAAGCATTTTCATTAACCAAGATCAGGCTATGTATGATGAGGAAACAAATAGGCCAGCACATGCACGGACATCTAATTTGAATGAGGAACTTGGTCAAGTCCATACTATACTCTCTGACAAAACAGGAACTTTGACATGTAACTCAATGGAATTTGTGAAATGCTCAATAGCCGGCACTGCTTATGGTCGTGGCATGACAGAAGTAGAAGCTGCCCTGGCAAGGAAGAGAGGTGAAAGCGTACCAGAACAAATGCCTATCGAGTCAGGAAAATCTGTTAAGGGTTTCAGCTTCAGAGATGAACGCATTATGAATGGGCAATGGGTGCATGAACCTCATGCAGATAAAATACAGAAGTTCTTTCGGGTCTTAGCAACTTGCCATACGGCCGTTCCTGAAACAACTGAATCTGGTGAGCTTTTTTATGAAGCTGAGTCAGCAGATGAAGCAGCCTTTCTCATTGCTGCACGAGAGATTGGTTTTGAGTTTTTCTTAAGGAATCAAACCAGCATAAAACTGCATGAATTAGATACTCAGAGCGGGATAAAGGTTGACAGGTAATCTTTCTGGAACCCTTTTACAGCTTTTTCTTAGTCTTTTATGGACATTAGTAATTTTATCTAGGAAAAACAAGTTGTTGGCTTCACTGATGCATACATGTATCACTCCTTTGTGGTTTTAGGGGAGGTTTTTTTGAGTTGTTGGCTTCACAGGGCAGCCATGAATAACCATTCCTTTTTTCTTTTTTATTTTCTTTTTATGAAACACACTGGTCTGTATTGTGCAATACTAGATGACCCTTTCTCTAGTGAAAATGAATCCTCTTTTCCTCTGAATATAGATGCTTTGAAATGCTTATTGATGGTGAAAATAAATTAGTAACACTATTGATCTTCCTCCTATATTGTATTGGGAACATGGAGTACAGTGTTGTATATATATATTATTGATGAGCATTTTTTTATTCTTTTATTTTTTTGAGAAGAGAGCATTTTTATTTTGTATAGAGGTTTCTTGTTGGTGAGTTCTGTATAGGTGGGGAAAAAGTGATAGATTTAATTTCCCTCTTTATTATATGGTCGTTGTGGAGGGAAGCTGATTGCTACTTACTACATCCATAATCTGTTGCTATAACTTTATGCTTCTTAATTCTTCCGCATCTTTTATGTGAACTCCAGTCCACGTTGCATGTGAATGAATAAGTTTATACATTTCAGAATATACAAGCTTCTTCAAGTCCTGGAGTTCAGTAGTGCTCGCAAAAGGATGTCTGTAATTGTAAGGAATGAGGAGAGCCAATTATTGCTCCTTGCTAAGGGTGCTGACAGGTCAGAACTGAGAACCCATAAAACTTCGTCCAGATTATTGTCGTGAATCTTTATGAAGTTCTAAAATAGATAAGTTGATGTGTATTTCATTTACCGCTCTGTATTCAGTGTGATATTTGAAAGGCTTTCAAAACATGGGAGGGAGTTTGAGGCGCAGACCAAGGAGCACATAGAGAAATATTCTGAGGCAGGACTACGAACCCTGGCAATTGCCTATCGTGAGCTTGGTGAGGATGAATATAGAATATGGGAGCAAGAATATATGAAGGCCAAAACTTCTGTATCTGCTGATAGAGATGTTTTGGTGGATGAGTTGGCTGACAGGATTGAAAGGGATTTGATTCTTCTGGGTGCCACAGCTGTTGAAGACAAACTACAAAAGGGGGTCAGTTACCACTAGTTCAGGATTTCTAGCAAACTGTACATTTTATTTATTTATTTGTTTATTTCTAGTGAGACTTTTGAATTGCTGACAAATCTCCATACTTGCTCTAATAGATCTATTGCTATTTACTATTCATTTTATTGATGATCTATTTGTAACATCCATAATATCTCAAGGATGAAAATAAGTGCACGATTTTGTATGAAGATAAAGTTGTTGTCTATTTCTAATTACTTATGGTTGGTATAAAAGGTTATATTTCTCTTGTATGTAGGTCCCAGGCTGTATTGAAAAGCTTGCTTCTGCTGGAATCAGAATATGGGTTTTGACAGGCGACAAGAAGGGAACTGCTATCAATATTGGGTATTGTAACAAGTTAAATCGAACTTACCATCTATACTTTAGTGAATGTAAATGTTATAAATACTATATTTCTACAGGTATGCATGCCATCTACTAAGACATGGAATGAAACAGATTGTGATCACGCTAGAGTCACAAGAAATTGAAGACTTGGAAAAACATGGGGACAAGGAGGCTGTTGCAAAGGTATAGACTATCTGCGTCTAAAGTGATATTTATGCAGTCCTTATTTGGGGAAAATCTGAATCCATTTTTACTATCAGGCTTCTCTTGAAAGTATTAAATTCCAAATACATGAGGGCAAAACTCAAGTAGTTCAAGAACGTTCAAAAGAGTTTGGTTTGATTATTGATGGCAAGTCCTTGACTTTTGCTCTGGACAAGGATCTGGTGAACAGCTTTATGGATCTAGCAATGGCTTGTGCTACTGTTATATGCTGTCGCTCTTCGCCCAAACAAAAGGCTATCGTAAGTATCATGTTTAGGGGAGTTAACTACACTATTGAAGTTTCATAAAGCTTATCAAGCTCTGTTGTCACTGACATGAAAATAATCTGATAGAATTCTAGAAAATATGCAGGTTACTGGACTGGTAAAATCCATAACAGGTAAAACGACATTAGCAATTGGTGATGGTGCAAATGATGTTAGCATGATTCAAGAGGCTGATATTGGAGTTGGCATCAGCGGTGTTGAAGGGATGCAGGTGAAATAATGTTTCTGCATTCCTGTAGTCTTCTCTTATTGGCCTTCTTCACATACTCTTGCTTTTCTTTTTGACTTTGCTTTCGGAAAAGCTTTGCTATCATTTTTTTGTTATATCATGGTCTGTTGAAAAACTTTTCAATATTCAAGCTATTCAGCTGTAATTGTCTGGTTTCTAATGTTAACTTTAATAACTATTGTGTATTGCAGGCTGCGATGGCAAGTGATTTTTCAATAGCTCAATTTCGTTTTCTTGAACGTTTATTATTTGTGCATGGCCATTGGTGTTATAGACGAATAGCAATGATGGTAACCAATCTCTCCAGAACTAGACATAGATAATCCTATGATTTTGATATCTCAAGAATGATAAAATTTGTTGTGGTTCATTACCTTTTACTAATTCTGAAGATGTTTTCCTAAAAACCATAATCCTCAACATAGAATGAACTATTTAACAAATGGACCCAGATGAAGCAAAAGTTTAACAAATTATGAAAGGAATCATCCATGTGTAAATCATAATTAAATTTTCTACTCACTGCAGATATGCTACTTTTTCTACAAGAATATCACATTTGGATTCACCCTGTTTTGGTATGAGGCCTACGCTTCTTTCTCTGGACAGCCTGCTTATAACGATTGGTATATGTCATGCTACAATGTCTTCTTTACTTCGCTTCCAGTGATCGCTCTTGGTGTTTTTGATCAGGATGTCTCAGCCAGACTTTGCCTCAAGGTAAATGATTCTTAATTCTTTTTACCTTGGCTTGAAGGTTTTATGCATATTGACCATTAGAAGGGAATTTGGGGGCATAGGAAAGGGTGAAATGGAACATTTACTGATCAGTGGCAGCTCTAAGTGGGGACATTTAAGGACTTGAAGGATTTATATTGGGGAACAGTTGCTTCTTCCCGATTCTGCTTTCATTCACTCCTCCTTTAGCTTACTGTTAGTCCAGTTAAATTTATCTGAGTTACTAGTTATGATATGGTTATGAAATGACAACAGGTTTCTTTATCCGTAGCAATACTTAAACCCCAATTTTGTTTTTGAAATCTGTTTTCCTGCATCAATAAATTAAACTATGCTGCTAATGTTGGCTGAGGATTGCTCCTGGTTTGGTAAATCTGCAAGAAGCCAAGAACTGATGGATGTAAAATGAATACGATTCTTGTATGTTACTATTTGTCTAGCTGTAGGGCATGTTGACATCAAACTAGATGTTATAGTTGCAATTTCACTCCGAATTAGTTACTTGTTTATCAAAATTCTGAATTGCTAACATTTTTTAGTTTTTACCTTTCTGCAGTATCCTTTGTTATACCGAGAGGGTCTTCAGAATATCCTCTTCAACTGGGTCCCCATACTTGGCTGGATGTTCAATGGAGTTCTAAGTTCCATCATCATATTCTTCTTAACCACCAACTCGATAACTGGTCCAGCATTCCGCAAAGATGGTCAAGTTGCTGATTATTCAGTTCTTGGGGTGACAATGTATTCAAGTGTAGTCTGGGTGGTAAATTGCCAAATGGCACTGTCCATAAATTACTTCACATGGATCCAGCACCTCTTCATTTGGGGAAGCATTGCCTTCTGGTATATATTCTTGTTGGTTTATGGGTCTCTGCCACCTACATTATCGACGACAGCTTACAAGGTTTTTGTGGAAGCATGTGCTCCAAGCTTTCTATATTGGCTCACCACCCTTCTTGTTGTCATTTCCACACTACTACCTTTATTTTTCTATAGGGCTTTTCAGATTCGATTTCGACCTATGGAACATGATAGAATCCTAACACAACGGTCAGAAGGGTTGGAGCATGATGATGTAACTAAAAGAAGAGCATCAGAAAGCACAGAGACCCGGAACTCTAGCGACTCGTCTTCACAGATTAGTATCAGAATAGAGAATCTAAAGGCAAGTCCTAGGCAAAAGAACTCATGAGACTGGGACATGGCCAACTTGATATCCGTAGGGTTCTTTTTCCTCTGTAAATGTTATGGTAGCAGTTTTTAAAGTATATAGGTTGAGAGGACAGCATGAACATGGAGATACTTCTACGTATCTGTAAATCTGATTTATGAAGTCTTGTTCATGCATAGTACCCATGCTTCAAACTTACCCCATCTCACAAATTATGAATGTATTTAGTTAATAGTTTTCAGAAGATATTCTAAATTTTAATGTGTAATGAGAGTCTGATAATGCACTTTCCGATTAAATCACAAATGATTCATTTCACTGTTTTCCAATTCACTGACATTAAACAAAGGAGCACTGAAAAGTTTGCAAGCATTTGCAGTCCCTCTCTGCCCTCAATCTTTGCCATGTGTCTTGAAATTTTAGCCATCTTAAGCTATAAAATAAAATTTCATGTATAAGGTAATGTTAAGGTACCCTTTTCCTTGGTGCTAATAAGGTAATGTTAAGCTATAAAAATTCATGTCTGTCGTGTTATTATTGCTAAAAAACCAATGTTTTTGAAACCAGCCCAAAGCTTAAACCAATTTGAATAGTGTTATACCATACCAAAGCTTAAACCAATTTGAATAGTGTTGATGCTAAACTGTGTCGTGGCACAATATCGAGATAAAGAGAACTCCAAGTGGCCTGCAAAAGATAGAATCATAAAAGGAAAGCTCTCTCTCCGATGGTCAAGTCAGTAGGGTACTCTGTGTGTAGAGGGTGATTAGAGAGTTTTAGGCATAATAATAGAACATAATGAGAAAATGAGTCATACCTTGACTATTTATATCTTATAAATGGGTTTTGGGCCTTGATGGGCCTCTTCAGCTAATGGACTTTTGGGCCATGCTCGACAAATAGTATTTCCGGTACATATTTCATCAAGCAAGCCGACAGTTTCAACCGGCTGATCCAATCTGTTTTTTTATTCATTGTAAGAAGACATGAATGATAAAACGGTTCCTTCTTAAATCAATACTATATGTTTAAAAGCAATATCCATTTCCAACCAAAAATGAATCTGTAATGAATAGACAGTTCCTAGCTACTATAATTTCCTAGTATACAATACATGCACTTGGTTCAGTTTCTACGCAGCCATAACCCTTTTTGACTCAAATTAAGCAAGCCCCACATCACTATCAGCCCCCATAATATTGAGACACAAATCCTTAATTTGCAGCCATGGAAATCACAAAAAGCTCTGCCGACGTGAGACGTCCATGAATCATGCCAAAACCATATGACCATTTTTAATAAAATCTTTTTGTTATATTCTACAGTTTGCAAAGCGTTTTCGGGAGGATAATGGGGGAGGGAAAACGCAGCTTTCCTGGAGATTAGATTATAATAAAAAATTCAACTCTTAACAACCAACCAACTTATTGATCAGATAATGATGCTATATTCAGAGGATGCAGCGAAGCCCAAAGATTTCAAAGTCTTTTCATGTATACCAAAAAATAAAAAAAAAACTATTTTCATGAAACATGATAGATCTTACCATTAATGCCACGTTTTATGGCCTATACTAATCACATGCAATGCAACATATTAATTCTCAGTTGATGGTAATTGATTACTAATTACGTAATTAACAGTATTAAATCAAAATATTCCAGTTTCCTCAAAAAAAAAATCAAACTATCCAGTCGCACGAACATTTGATGTCCATAGCATGGAGAAATTATTAGATAGGACTGTCAGCCGTATGACTAACCAATAAAATTGTGACACGTCAAGTCAACCCTTATAATTTAGACACAATTTTAACCCAAAGTTTAGCCCCCTTAAATTTTTTTTTAACAAATAATCAATTTCATTAATCAATAATTAGAGATTACAGATGCCGGGAGAAACAGTCCTGCACCACACGTTATGCAGCTCAATTAGCTAGAGAATGTGCAAATACATTGGCTTCCCATTTGCTTCCCTATTTACAAATTGAAATACAGAAATCAAATAAGATTGTCAAATCTCTAATATCATCTATCCTAGAAACTATACCATAAATAAACTACCTACAAACCAGATATACAAATAAATAAACTACAAACTAAACTCACATCCCGTAAGAATTGAAGCCAAAACCTCATGATTCAGGTAAGTTAGAACTAAAAGTCCAGTACTCTACCATCAGGCCAAATGCCCCCTTTTAAATTAAACAATGCATATAGGGTAAGTCCCAAATTGAATATATAATTGGGATGAAATTTTAGAAAATTGTTGATCGTGACACATAGTTGGGGTGGACCAACTCTTTAACTTCATGTCATCTCAAGAACAGTGGGCAAATGGATTTGATATACACTAAGTTATTAACGTTAGAATTAAGTTACACTTTGAAGATGAGAAAGAAACTTAAAAGCCATCTAGAACATATACATCTCAATTTCTCAATACTCATAGAGGCTGGTGGGATCATTAAGCTAATTGAACTCTTCTGAAATTTTAGCTTTTTAGCCCACCTAATATAAACAAACAGGTTTTAAGGCATTGGCTTAAAAATAAAATGAAAAAGACCTCTACATGAGAAATGACCCGATGATCACTTAAACGATAAGAATCAATCAGATCGTTTAACCAATGCTAATTGAAAATTGATAAAAAATTTAAGAGAATTTATTACTATTATTATTGTCATTTGATACTTAGATTTGTAAGAAATTAAATTCCAATCTCTAGTCGAACTAGAAGTTAAACACACCTTACCAACTTATTAAATAGTTGTTGACAAATTGGGACAACTTCAAATTGCTTAATGCATGAACTAGTCACATATATAGAGAACATTACGAAAAATGACAAGAATTCTTCCTACATGTATAGGTCAGCAATTATAAGTATGCTTCATATAATTATTTGATTTTAAGTACTTTTTATAGTACAAATTTAGATGGTAAACTTGTATAAATTAATAAAATAGGAACTGGAGAAAATTTGTGGTTATGGGAACTTAGTAAGTGGCAATTAGGCTAAGTTTTAAATAAATGCTTCCAACATTTGACGCCAAAGGCCAAAGCCAACTTGGCTTTATTTCTTCTCCAACAAGTTTTCTCATTTATTTTTTTCTTTCTCTTAGATTTCTCAAATCAACGTCATGCCTTTGCTGTTTTCTTCCTTGCTGAGGATTTTCTTTCTAGAAAGTCTACGGTTTTGCCATGTTCTTTTATTTTTCTAGAATAGACAGAAAACCTCATTTCAAGCCTTTTGGTTTCCTAATATATATATGTTCATGACTGACTTGGAAATGGGAATTTTTAATTCAAATAATGTTTTGTTTTCAACAATTTGGGTATATTTTAATCTAGTACGCTATGAAAAACTGGGATCTTAATCCACCAATGAGATTCGATTGGTAAGAGAATAAATTATGAATATTAAGTTTATTACTTCCTTTTGTTTTCTTTTAAATGAAAAATGAGAAAATAGTATTTTTCTTAAGAAAAGATTGAAAAAGAAAATTCTATTATAGTAGAAATTATTAGATGGGTCCAATCCAAAATAGTAAAATTTACCCTACAATATTCTTATTTTTTATTAACTTTTATGACTAAATTTTTGTAATGTTTTTTTTTTCTAAAATCATTTGTCCAAAGTAATATTCCATACTTATGAAGTACTTTACAAGCTATAAATTACTCCTAAGTCCTAATCCTATAGATTTTTATATAAGTTTCTATAATTTTTTTGAACTTTCAAAGAACCAAAAGTTTGTTAAAATATCTCTATCTTCCTTTGATTTTCTTTTAAAAGTTCCTAAACTCAAATGTTGGATATTGAGTTTTTTTTTTTGGCAATATGTTGGATATTGAATTTTTTTTTTGGCAATATGTTGGATATTGAGTTTATTCCGTCTCAAATTCTTATATAATACGTTTTTTTGTGAAAATTATATAATACTTCTTTAACATGCAAGTGCCATTTAAGTTGAACTCAATTTGGCTTTTTCTTTCTAAACTTTACTTTAAATATTAATCCGTGCGAAATGTCCAATTTAACATTATGCAACAGTGTCATGCTAATGCAAAATTAAGTATTATTATTATTATTATTATTATTATTATTATTATTATTATTATTATTATTATAAGAACTAATCAAGCACATATACTTCAATTAAATTGTAATCGATAGCATAGTATTGTGATTTTTTTTTGATAATAAGCATAGTATTGTGATAGTAGAATGCTGGTTTTTCAATTTCTTCTTCAATACAAAATTAAATTTATCGTATTCAGTAGTTACATTAAGTTTTAATTCATAATTAAGTTGTGTCAAATCTCAAACAAAGAATTCTCCAAACATACTTTTAATATGTTTTCATTTAAATAAGAATCTTTTTTAAGAGACACTCGAGTCACTTCTACTTATTCACCATATGTTAGTTCTAGTTAATAATTTTAGTAATTAATATTCAAATAATGCGAAATTAAATTGTTAAAATTCCAAGAATAAATTTAGGGTACGCCTTTGCCCATTCCCATTAGGAAGGTAACATAAAAGCAAAATAAAAGAGTCATTTATTGAGGGAAAATAAAATAGTACGAGTCTAAAACCCCAAGACATGACATAAGCACCTCCCACCAAACACAAATTATGAAATATCTCACACGTGTTGGCCAAGAAGCTCATCGACACGTGTAATACAATTAAAAAAGAAACAATAATTAAAGCACAAGTCCCAAGATTGTAATTGAAACCTACAAATTTTTTTATTTACTTCCCTTCTCCTATATAAGTAGATTCACACGCTTTGCTTAAGACACTTAACACAATTGACTCTCTTTTTTGGCTTACCTCTTTAACCGTTTTTCTCGACGCTACAGATGCAGAACGACAGCTCCGAAGTGTCGTTTTGTCCTAGCTTCAACAGCTACTCCTCCGATAACAGACTCGTTGACATCGCCGCTGAAGTCAGCCGAGATTTTAAAAACGATGACGTATTGAATGGTGAAGAGTTCGAGTTCGAATTTGTCAGTCTCCAGGAAAATCCTGATCAAACGTCGGCGGCGTTTCCGATCTTCAATCGCGATCTCTTGTTGAACGCCGATAACGATGATGACGTGGAAGATCCGTTGAGGAATTTGTTCATCGGTGATGGAGATATTCCGTCGTCATCGTCGTCGTCGGAGGCGGACGAGCTTGAAGGAGTGCCAGTTGGAACGTACTGTGTTTGGTCACCGAAGCAGTCAGCGGAATCGTCGCCGAACAGGTGTGAGAAGAGTAGGTCGACGGGATCATGTTCGAGACGGTGGCGCTTAAATTTAAAGGATTTGCTTAAGAGAAGCTACAGCGACGGTAAAGTCTCGTCTTCACGGTCGTTTTCGTTTTTGAATTTTGAGAAGAATTCGGCAGAGAAAAAGCATGAAGAGAAGGTAAGCGAGAAAACAGCGACGGCGAAGAAGAAAAACGAAGGTGAATTTGAAGTAAAAGCGACGAAGGCAAAGAGAGGAGGGAAAGTTTCGTCGGCGCATGAAGTTTTTTACGTGAGGAACAAGGCGTTGAAGGAAGGTGATAAACGGCGGTCGACGTATTTGCCGTATAGGCAGGACTTGGTTGGGATTTTTGCTAATGCTAATGGTTTTGTTAGAACTTTTCCTCCATTCTAAAAAAATTAAAAAAAAAATCCAAAATCAAATAGGATTAGAGTTTTTTTTTTTTGAAAATAATTAGATTAGGATTATACTTATATTAAATCAAAATCGGCAATTTCGATTGGAAAATATGATTAGAATGTAAATATAGAGGAAAATACTTTTACGTGCTTTTCTCTTATTTTATTAGTATATATGTTTTTGATGGATATCATTTTTACCAATTTTGGTGGAAGTTTTATTACGAATTTCAATTTTTGTGTTTGTTTCACCTTCTTATTTTCGTACATAAAGCTCAAAATATGAAATACTCTTCCTTTTTAATTGTCTCTTTCCCTTGTTTTTTTTAATTGTCCCTCATATTTCTTTTCCAGAAATACCCTTCTTGAAACATAAGTTTAATTAAAAGGTCAAACATATACTCCCTCTGTCCCTAATTATAAGTCCCCTTCTAGAAGGTTTTTTTGTCCCAATTTATAAGTCCCTTTAGCAAAACCAATGCATATTTATTAGTTATTTCCAAAACTAACCTTGCAAGTGGTAGTATTAGTTAAGAGAGTGAATAAGAGGAGAGAGAGTAAGTGGGGGAAAAAGAATAGGGGCAAAAATAGAATAACAAGGTAAAGTTATATAAAATTTTGAACCCTAATTAATTTTCTTAAACTTGATGATATAGTTAAAAGAGACTTATATTTAGGGACAGAGGGAGTATTTAATTAGAGAGAAATAATGACTTAAGGATATTATAGGAAGATTAAGTGAAATTGTAATAGAATTTAAAACTAACTGAAATTAACTATTTTTCTTAAAGAAATAAATCGATTAAAAGGGACAATTAAGAAGGAACGAAGGGAGTAACTCTGATCTATTTGTTTTACTATAATTTTTATAATATTAGTATATTAGTATTAATTAACTAGTGTTGTGATGGGTTTTCTAATTATTATTTTTTATTAAACCCCTCAAATGCATTTTAGTTCTTGGCAAAAAAAGGAAAATCTATTCTAGTTTTCTTCAAAGGCAATTTAAGAAACGCACAAGCACAATTAAATTCATGATTAATAAGAAAAAAGACTCTCCTCCTTTAGTACTAAATGTAATCTTCGGTGGAGGGTTCCTTTTCTTTCTTTTCTTTTCTTTTTAAATTTTCCCTTAATTTCTTATTTTTGGCCTACACTTGATAGTGAATGAGTTTGAAGATTAATGATGCAAAGCTCCATGAATCATGATGGTATGAGGTGCAACCACTTCTGTCAACTCTATATATAATATAGGCTTGCCATTAATTATGAAGTATGGCTGCACAACAAAATTTTCTGAAATAATTTTGAAAGATACATTTTCACCATTTTTAAAATATAAATTTGGGCTTTTTTGCCCACTAATAAAGAGTTATACTATTTGATAAATAAAAAATATATGAAATGAGATTAGAATCTTGAACCTGCAAAATTTGTTAGTATAATCTAATGTTAGAAAATTACTTTAATTTAAAGTAACTAATTATATATGTGCCTTTCATTGTGTTTTAATTGCAGTTGTATATATAGGATTGGTTTTTGGTGTGAAGTCAAACTGATTGCTATTGACACAAATAGTAATCTAAGAAATTATAAGATGGCCTTTCCTAATTTAATAAAGTTTCAAGTTGTCATTCTAGAAGCTGTTTCTCAAGATTATCTAGCTAGAAACCAATATAAAAAATATAGAATTAGATAACAATAATAACAACTTTGGGGGTGGAAATTATAGATTAGGACACTTGGAAATATAATAATAATATAAAAATTAGACACCCATGTGGTCCATGGTATATAGTTTGAGTATAAGAAAAAAATGTGAAAAGAGATAAGAGATGTTGGATTAGATATATACATATAACTAAAATATTAGGGCATTAAATTCTCTCAAATGAAGAATTTTATTGGCATATGCAACAGTATGGGATGCTTGGAGAGAGATGAGGGAAGCAAGAAGAAGATGTGAAAGAAACCAAGAATATGGTTGTTAGGTTGTTCACAATTTTGTTTTCAAGTTTGAACTTCATGGCCTCATTTTTTTCCTCTTAATTACATTCATATTATCAGGATTTGAACCCTAATCGCGCCTAATCGCGCTATTATCATCGGCATTTTTTCAAACATGTTTTTACATAACATGCATGTTTAATCTTGGTAGGGATAACATACATTAACATACAGCTAGCATCTTAATTTTTGGTTACTATAATTTATAAACTTTTTAATTAATTGTTGTACTGATCAATAAGCCTTCTCTTATACTTCAATTTGTATTTATATTAATAAAAAGTTATAATCACTATATAATCTTTGGGTCTAAATGCTTATGCTATTTGACATATATAGTGATTTAGCTTTTGAACTTTTTTGAAGGTTGCGAACTTTACTTAAGAATGAGCAGGAAATGAGGGGTGCCCGGTCAGTTGGGTCGCAACCTTTTTCCTCTTATAGAATCATCAAAATTATGCATTCATATATATCACCAAAATTAATTTTCCAACTCTCTATCATAATTTCTTGTCACTTTCCAAAGAAAAAGCTTCCTCATCCTCCCACTTTAATTTGCACTAATCTAGCTAAGAAAATATGAAAAAAAAGATAAAGTAATGATTCTTTTTCTTCTTCTTCTTGCAGTCTTGATTGTTTTTTTCTTGGAAAGTGCAGGAAAATGGGAGAATAAGAAAATCATGTGCATATTTAGTATTTGTATTGTGAATAATTATGATTGAATTAAGTAAACACATTAATTTCCTTGCAAAATCTAATAAAATTCAATAATTTCTTTTACTTTTTTTTAGTTCTAAGGCCACATAAACAACTGAAATAGACTGATAATTTCCAACAATCTGAGAAAAATATAAGAGAAAAGTATTTTTATAATATTTGCATGACAAAATAAAGATATTAATAATCTAATTAATTAAGGACTTATAGGCTAAGGACGAGTGATTATTAGGTGGATCGAGTTTACCACGTCATCCGTGGTCCCGATCAATAATATTTTGACAAATCAGAGTTTTTCATACAATTTCTAAAACCCTAGTCAATTAATGTCTTAAATTTAGGGACTTACCCTGTAAATCTCATCTAGTGAAACTATGTGCTAAATCTGGTATTAAATTTGTGCCTAAATTTTAGGAAGAAATCTGATTTGTCAAAATCTTATTTGTCGGTACCACAAATGACGTGGTGGATCCGATCCACCTAATAATTTCTCGCTAACGACAATGTGTATATATTCCATATTGAAAATGCATTTACTTCTTTTGATCTCCTTTCGGAGGTAGCGAAGGCAAAACCCCCATAAACTTTAAAAAAAAAGAAAAAGGCTTTTTATTGCTTGGCTTTTCAATGTCATATCTTTTTGTTTACTATCAGTTTAGGACGGTACCTAGCTTGGATTCCTAATGAATTTATAGGCACAACTAAAGCCATCTTTAATTGAACAATACACTATTCTTTGTTCGACTTTTTATTATTGAACTTCAATCCAAAAAAGGAGCTAAAAGTTACACACCTATATAGAATTTTAATTTCATGAGAATTTTTTTTGAGAAATAATTTCATGAGAATTTGTAGCTATATATAGGTTTTAGTTTTGTTAATCTTTTGGGATAAAAACTAAGACGAAGTCTTGAAAATTTACAAATATCTTTGGTTTGACGATATGCACATTGAGACTCGAACTCTTGTTCTAGATATGGTAAAATGTGTTCAATTAACCATTTGGACAGAGGGAGAATCGGTGGAATTTTACAATTTTCACTGATAAAACCACTTTTATTACATTTTCTAGAAATCCAAATGAAATTGAAAGTACAATAATTAAACTCAAAAATTGGAGTGTGCGGTGGCAAAAGGTCTATATTAAGACATAATATTAACAAATTTGACTTAATCCTGCAAAATTTCACAATTAGGAGATACTACCACGCATATCTCTTTTAAAACGAATAAACTATTTTATTTGACATTCAACTTCCAAAAAATCACAAATAATGATCAATAGAAAGATTCTATAAGTATAATGAGAATATATATGTTCCTAATAGGACAAGTGATATATACTTTACCACTTTTTTTTTTTTGAAATAATATACTTTACTACTTAAATGTTGACAATAGTTTTACATGTACACATGATTAATTATTAAATATTACTATTATAAATATTTATTTCAGAAAAATATTACTATAAATTATTACTTATATTAATGAGACAAAGTCTCTAATTGAGATCATTATGTAATTGCAAGCTGTAAATTAAATTAAATTGTAAGCGCATGCATGTAGATATTTCTCAACATATATATTTGACATTCTCAAACCTGACAACAAAATAAAGTCAGGAAAGATTATAATTTCCAATTTTGAGTACTGTTTTAATAATTTCTTAATGAACTTCTAGATGGCCACTACTATTTTTTTTTGAGAATACTACTAAAAAAATATTTAATTGCCCTTAAATTCTGAGACCACCAAATTTGATTCTTGGATCAAAATCTTCATTCTAATTATTTGTTACTTTTATCTAACACCAACTTATATTTAGCAAAAAAATCTAACACTAACTTATAATTATTCCACAAAACAAACTACTCCATAATATTTAGAAATCAAAAGTTAAATAAAAAGCAATTTTTTTCTTCATTTTCTCGATCGCATAAAAGTTCAAAGATGACTAATGCAATGCCATAACCTCCAAATAATAATAAAATAGAAGATTAAAAAAAGTTGAACTGGGGAAGCCATTTTTTAAGTTTTGTTCACAAACCTTTCTATGTAATAGTTTTTTTTTTAAGAAAATGTAATTTTTATTTATAAAAATGAAATTACAATGATCATAACATAAATTACAATAGATTGAACATGAATTTCCCCATCGTCTTGATATGGATCTGACATCATGATATGAATCCTCTGAATGAGTTGGAGTTTTGAACCTTCCTCATGAGTCTCTAGCACGCGCGACACCTTCTCGTTTTCGCTTTTGTTCCAACAGAAAGCTTTCACCAACGTCAGAAAGGTGAGTGATCCGAAAAACTCCCTATGAATCCAATGATCACAAAAAAAACCCATCTCAATATGGGGTAATTAACAATCACAATGTATTGTAAACTCAAAACAAACTAACTCAATTGACTCAAACTAAACTGACTCAAACATCTAAGATCTAGAGATCTGGAGACTTAAAACCCAAACGGATCAAATATGTGGAACTTTATTTTAAAACAATATAAAAACAGAAAACGAAATAAAAGATCAACCCCTCCTCCCCTTGATAGTACTAGCCAAGAAGGAGGAGGAGCAAACAAAAAATTAAGGGAAAAAAACCATAGAAAGAGAGGCGAAGGGAAGGAGAGGCGGCTAGAGTTTCTACGTAATAGTTAACTGCACACATGAATTGCGAAAGCTGAATTTTCAATTTTTTTTTGCAAGAAAGACGATAATCTTATAAAAAAGCTTAGATCAGATTACATAGTGCAGAAGTTTGAGATGAAGTAAACCTACATACTGAATTACTAGAGTTATCAAAAGAGAGGAGAGAATTAAAACTGTCTAAAACATCAGTAAACATAGTAGTAGCTTTAGAATGCACAACAAAGTTTGCAAAGTAGTCAACAGTTCTATTTCTTTCACGATATATAAAAACCAACATAACATCTTCAAGAAATTTCGCCAGCTCCAGAATTTCCTTCTTCAGTGTTTCCAACAGTGGAGGGATCGGCTGGTGCCTACATAGTAGATTAATGACAGCATAAGAATCAGATTCAATAATGAGTTTGTAAAAGCCCAGATCCTTTGCCATTCTGAGACCAAATTTGATGGCCTGAAGTTCAACAACTATATTAGTAGTAATTCCCAAATAAATAGCATAAGCTTGTAAGAACATCCCTGAAAAATCCCTAAAAACACCACCACATCCAGCTGGTCTCGGATTTCCTTTTGAGGCCCCATCACAGTTAAGTTTAATATAAGGGAGAGGGGGTGGAATCCAAGTTATAAAGAGCAGATTATTTTTCAGGATGCCATTAAAAGGTTTAGGATTTGTAAAAGGTTTAAGAAGATAATACATACTGTTTAAAACCTCATAAACTGATATCATGGCATTGTTAAATAAAGAATTATTGCGTACATTCCATATTTTCCATAACAACATAGTGAGCCAAACACTTTGATGGATCCAATATCTCTTTAATAGGAAAATAACAGCCCTTTGCATTTAAGTTTTTTAAAAGTAGGGTGAAGTGAAGGGAATCCATATTCCATCGGCAAGGTAATTTGGATCTAAAAGCCGAATAGAAAGGGCAGAAGTTGAGGATATGATTAAAATCTTCTGAATTTTGACAGTGGGAACGTAATCCATCCTCCAGAATATTTCTGTCATGAAGCATTTGATTTGTTGGAAGTCTATTATGGGATAGAAGCCAGATGAAGAACTTAACCTTAGGTATAGTTCTAAGTTTCCAAATCAAACTCCAGGGAAGATGAGGAAAATTAATTTTCTCAGATGTAGCAACCAATTTATGGTAAAGAGAGGTTGTGGAAAATTCACTAGATTTGGTCAAACCCCATATCACAGAATCATTTGATCCATTATTATCATAAAGGTATGCAACTATCTGTTCTATCAAAATGGAAGGGAGAATACACCATACTTTTTTAAGGTTCCAACCACCTGTGTTCCTATCTAAAACCTCTTCAAGTTTTAATTCCTTAAGATGATCAGGAACAGACATTAGAATGAGATTACTAATGGTCATATTATAGAACCATTTATCAAACCAAAAATTAATACAAGAGCCATTTCCAATTTTCCAACAAATGTTATCTTTTATGAAAGGGATACATTTTACAACCCCCCCCCCCCCACCCCATAAATATGAACATCCATGCTTCTTTTTAGCTTCTAAGACAGAGGTTTCAGGAAAGTATTTTGCCTTAAGAACTATGGAAAGTATACTATTTGGATTATTATGAATTCTCCAGATGTTTTTAGCAACTAAAGCCAAATCAAATTCCTCAAGAGAATGAATTCCTAAACCTCCAGCATATAAAGGTAAGGAACAAGTTTTACAATTAACCAGTGGTGTTTTCTTTCCATTCCTAGAATGATTCCAAAGGAAATTTCTCATTAAAAAGTTTATGGTTTTTATGACCTTTTTAGGAAAAATGAAAATTGACATCATATAAATAGGAATGGAAGACAAAACAGCTTTTATCAGGGTGAGTCTACCAGCAAAAGAAAGGAATTTATTATACCATGTATGAATTAGATTATTAAGTCTAGTTATGAGATCATGGAATAAAACACTAGTTAGTTTTCCAGCATGCATAGGTAGACCTAAATATTTATCCTGTGATGATGATAAAGGGATATCAAAGAATTTAAAGACTAACATTTTAAGTTCTGTAGTTGTATTCTGAGAGAAAATAATTGAGCATTTATTCAAGTTGATTGTTTGTCCTGATGCTTGACAGAATTTGCTTAACTTCTCTTTAACAGTAGATAGACTCATAATATCAATCTTAGAGAAAAGTTAGCAGTCATCAGCATAATACAGACTAGGGATCATTGGTCCATTTCTAGATGCTTTGAGTCCAACTAATTTATGATCATCAATTGATTTAATCAATGTTTTGTTGAGAATATCAACACACAATATAAAAATATATGGAGAAAGTGGATCTCCCTGTCTTACACCTCTGGAAGGGTAAATATACTCACTCAAAGTGTTATTAACTTATATTCTGAACGAAGTAGTGGTTATACAACTCATTATACACTTAATCCAATGTTTTGGGAAATTATAGGCTTTTAGGCAATGTTCAATAAATTTCCATTCAAGCTTATCATATGCCTTAGCATAGTCTATTTTTAAAGCCATATAATGAGCTTGACTGGATTTTTTCTTATATAATGTATGGATAAATTCATTTGCTAGGATAACATTATCAGAATTTGATCTGTTAGGTATAAAAGCAGCTTGAAATGGGGTTAGTAGTTTACTAATCAGTTTTTTAAGTCTTCTAGTTATAATAGAAGTTATGATTTTGTAAATTGTATTACACAAACTGATAGCCCTAAATTGAGACACTTCAGAAGGGTTAAAAGATTTTGGAATAAGAACTAGCATTGTTTCATTAATTTTCTTCAGGAGATAACCTGAGTGGAAGAAACTTTTAACTAAAGATATAACAGATCTCCCTATAATATTCCAGTAGTTTTTAAAAAAACCAGCGTTTAAGCCATCTGGACCACAAGCTTTATTAGTATTCATTTTCCAAATCACTTGTTTAATCTCCTTATCTGAGATAGGAACATTAAGTGAGTTTTTATCTTCTTCAGAGAGTTGTGGGATATTAATATCTGAGAAATCAAAGTCCTTAGGGTTAGAAGAAGTAAATAAATTTTCAAAGTGATTTTTAAAGGTGGCTATTATTTCTTTGGGATCAGAAACCCAATCATTATTAACTTTCAAGACTTGAATGTAATTATTTCTTCTTATTTGTTTAACTTTTGCATGAAAGTAAGAGGTGTTGGCATCATTATCTTTAATGTACTTATCTTTTTCTCTTTAACTTCAATACCTTTTATTCATTTTCTCCAATTCTTTAATATGGTTTAGTAAAATTTTTTCATTATTAATAACATTATAATCAGAGTTATGATCAATGGATGTTTGGAGGTCATTTAACTCTTTTTTTTTTAAAACAGATATTTTGAAAGGTATTTTACCAAACACCATTCTTTTCCAATCTTTAGAAGTGAAAGCTAGATCTTTACTTTTCATAGCAAAGTCGTAAGCATAAGACCCTACTTTTGGCCTGTTCCAAATATTGGAAACTATATTTCTATAGTCACTTCTATCAGACCAGTGATTCTCATATCAAAATCTCCTTTTAGAAAAAATCATATTAGGGTTAGTGTTTAAGAATAAAGTTGAATGTTCTGAGTAGATAGATGGGATCACTTGGACTGAGGAAGAAGGAAAGGAATTAAACCAATGATTATCAGCAACTGCTCTGTCTAGTCGTCTTCTAATATGATTTTCCCCTAACGATTTATTATTCCAAGTGAAGCATGATCCCATAAATCCTAAGTCAAAAAGATTACAAGCCTGTAAACATGCATTAAATTTGTGCATGGAACGAAAAGGAATATTAAAACGTCTCAACTGTTCATGGGGAGCTGATATGCAGTTGAAATCTCCTAAAACTACCCAAGGATCATTAATAGTAGAAGCTAAATTTATTAGTTGTTCCCATAACTGATCATGGAGGTGAGGCTGTGGATACTGATATACTGCAGTAAGAGTAAATGGAGGTTCATGTGCATGTGCATGTGCATGGAACTGGGCTGTGATCATCCTAGAGGAAGTTATATGGCTATGTACACAGGTCAAGTTTGGATCCCATAATAGCCATATTCCTCCTGCCATACCCGTTGGATTTGCAAGGAATATCCTTTCAGGATAAGGAATCTGGGCTAAGATCCTATCAGCTCTACCCCTTGACACATTGGTTTCCATAAGTATGAGAATTTGAGGAGAATACCTAGTTGTCATGGACAAGGGTTCCGCCAAGAACTCCTCTCTACCCGCACCTCTAATGTTCCAGACTAAGATCCTCATAAATTTTGGAGTCATGAGGGGGTGTTCTTGTCCTAGAGTCTGAGATAAAGGCTCCATCACCAAAGCACTGCCTCTTTGAGATTGGGTCCGGGAAGGAGGCAGCTCGTTTTCCATAATAGATAATTTCAGAAGATAAAGATGTTCTCTGTCTGGAAGAAGCATATCCCTTATGGATTCTACGTTTAAATGCACCATGGGTGCGGTGGATGGGATTGCAAACAGATGGGGAAGGAAGTGTCTTGATTAGAATATGTAATGTCCGGGACTTGGAGTGAGCATTTGACTTCTGGAAAGAGCGTTTAGCCTTTCTACTTCCTGTGGATTTTGGTGGATTCTTTGAAGAGTTAGGTTTTGAAGAAGGGTTCGTAGTTGAGAATGCGAATACAAGTTCAAAGCCTGGAGGAAAAGTTGGAAGGTCGTTATTTGGACCTCCAGATTTTCCTCTATCGAAGGTTGAGGTATTGGATTTGGGAGAGTAGGAGGAGTTTGGAATGGTGGAGTCGGAGTTTGTGCATTCTGGAGCAGGTTCCGATTGGTTTGGGTTGCAGTCCTGGCTCGTCGGCGGTAAATATTTGGAAGAGGAGGCATGTTCAAGTCTATGGATGTTGTTGACATGCTGCTCGTCACCAACAAATTGAAAGGGTTGGTCATTTTGCAGAGTGTTAGTTAAGTTTTGAGCAGTTGGAGTCTTAGAGAAGGAGAGGTGAGATGAATAGACTCTGTGAAAGAGAAGGGTGGTGGAGTGTTGTTTGGAGAAAATGTATCGTCAGAAATAGGAAAAGATGAAGTAGAGGAAGAAACAAACATGCAAAAAATTCTTGATACGTGTCGAGAATTCAACAGAGGCAGACAGGTGTCGAGAGGAGTTTGAAGAGTCATCAGCAATTTGAGGGGTTTGCTGAGAAGTTGGCTGCTGTGTTGTGATTAAGTTTTGGGGAAGGGAGTTTTCACTGGGTTTTGTAGTCTCGAGAGAGGTATTTGAAACAACTGGGTGGGAAGCAGGAGGGATTGAGCAATGGGTGTAAGACAGGTCAGTTAATTGAGATTTGGGGGCAGAGGAAGAAGATGTAGTGGAGAAACGATTTGGAACCCTAGGTGGAGACTTGGGATTGGGCTGTTTGCTATGATCCAAAGATGTAGGCTCACTTATGTTGCTATTATGAGCTTCAAAATCAAATTTGATATCCATTTTTTAAGGTCCATTAACAGAATTTTCATTAGTAAATTTTTTGGGGACCCAGTGTATTTGTTTTTTCTTAGAAGAACCCAAATTAGGAGAACCAACATTAAAATTTTGTTGAGTTGGGTCATCAGAGTATTTGGCAATCACCTTAAAATGGTTCTCATTATTTTAATCAAATCAAGATTAACCGAGTTTGACTTAACTGGATGGGAACCAAAAAATGAAACCTACTTACCTGGAGTGGTGATGTTACCTTTTTTTTCTTCTTGAGTTCTTGCTTGAGACTACAATCCAATCCTCTTCAACATCCTGGTTTATAGGTTCTTCCTTTCCTGAAGATTTGGAGATTTCTTTTGCTTCTCGGTCTGATGTTGCACCCTCTTGTGGTGATTTTTTTTCGAACAGTCTGAATTATCTAATTGGCCACAGGAAATACAAAACTGGGAGACCACTTCATAAATAATCTTTTGGTTGAATTTTCCTATCTGAATTTGCTTAGGAAGTGGTTTTGAACATTCAACTTCTATGCATATTCTTGCATATCGCCCTCTAGAGGCAGAGTCAGTATGGACATCAATCTTAATGGGAATTCCTATCAAAGAACCTATTTTAAAAAGAGTTTTTTGATCATAATATTCGATTGGGAGTTCTGGAAGCTGGATCCAAATAGACATTTGGTTGAGGTTATTGCTTGGAGGTTTGAAGTCTGGTTGCCATCTTTGAACCATGAGATAATGATTAAATAAGAACCAAGGTCCTCCGGCTAGTACAGAGATATAATACAATGAAGAAGAGAATTTTATTATAAAACAGTTGAAGCCCAGATCAATTATTTGGAAGGTCGAACTCAATTTCCAAAGGTTTTGAAGTTTAAGGTGTAGACGGATGAAAGAAAGTGGATGACCTATCAATTTAATGATGGGTGTGTGTTTCCAAGGTTCAGAAATTCTAAGTTTCTCTTCCAAAGAAAGGGATAAAAAAGGAATATCTGGAGATGGGTTTTCATGTTCCTCTGTAATCTTTAAATTCCAGTCAGGATCAAACCCATCGATCCAGGATTGGAAATATACATGGTTGGATTGATTAAGTAGTTTATGTTTATATGACAGAGGAGGAGAGGAAGGTTGAGGTGCAGAAGTAGAAAAAGAAGACTGACCTGTTGGTTTTACTGAAGTTTCTTCCACCGCCTCAACTAATATATTTTTAGAAGTTGCAAAATCTGCTGTTTTAAGCAAATCCTTTTCCACCGCCTCAGATTTTTTGATGTTATCTTTAAGAGAGATTGATTCTTCATGGAGCTGAGATGCAGGCAACGCCTCAGTGGAAGGAGTTTCTGCTGATGTTATCAAGAAATTAATATCGGGATTTGATTGTTTGGTTGGATATGAATATGAGGGTTGGACGTTTCCCATGGCCGAATTCGTTATTTGATTCTGTATAGGGTTAGGATTCAAAGGGGGAGGTGGGGGAGGGGGAGGGGGAGTTGGAGGGTCACTATCGGTGCTTTGAGAGAGATGCATTTGTGCCTTTTCTGATTTGCCTTTCAGATAACGCTAGAGAGCCTACACACCATTAGACATGTGGTTTCAGAGAGTATTCATCTAACTATTGAGCACTCAAGTCACACGCTATAAAGTATTTTTTGTAAAGAAAATTTAGCTGAATTTTCAATTGAATGTGAATATGTCAACGAAAAAAAAAGAATTGCATGCTTAGATTGCTATAAGTAATTGTTAGACTCTTTTTTAAGTAACCAATATTCAATCTCAAATAATTTTAAGCATACAAAAATGGAAAATTCATGAAAAGTATTACTACCTCGCTTTTGAGAGTGGGTTATGGACCATAGTGTGGAGAATTTGTAGTGTTTAGTTTAAATTCAGGTATTAGCATGCTTTTAATTTAGGACGGTCATTTTCCATTCATAAAATTTAAAAAATAAAGAAGTTTATCAATAAATGAGAGATTGGAAATTAACACCAACATATTTTTTTGTTATTGGATCATTTTGAAGATCCAATTCCTAAAAAGGAGAATGAAGCCCAATTATGTGGCTTTTGTCTTCGGTCTGATTTTAGCCCAAAAAGGTTTGATGAAGCTATAAATAAGCTGCTATGAGCTTCAAGTGACCAAAATTGTGGTAGCTACCGCTACCATGATAACATTGAGAATACAAGCTCAATGAATTGGAGGTGGACTTGTTGGGAGGGTTTACCTTCACATTCTAAAATTGAAAGGTATTACCGTATTAGTTGCTATTAGTCTTGTTGATGCCACGATGTGTTAACAAAGGCTAAGAGAAAAAAGAGAAGAGGTATTACTGGCATAAAATCTACGATTGGATTCAAAAAAGCATAGGCCTCGGGCAATTTGGAGAATAAAAAACTGGGCCCAACAACAAAAATAGTAATTCTTGGCATGCAAAAGTAAAGAATTCTAAGGAAAGGGCTCCCAATATATGTTATATATCCAAAGGAAACTCTCTCTCATGGTTAAGTGATCAATATGGTTTTATAGTATTTAATTAAAGAGAGTAAGAGGTTACCAACATGAGGTTGGATCAAGTGGTAGCTGTTGCTTGTTACAGTTTAAACAGGTCTCAGTTACGAGATCTTGCATACGTAGTTACCTCCGTTGGTAGACTCACCCACCAAAACCAGATACGCGACGCGGGTCAAATTTCGGATTAGTTAGAGAGTAAGAGGTTAAAATCTATAGAGAAAAAAGAAAGCTAGAAAAATAGTAAAGTCCATATACCTTACCCTTTTTGTGTAATATCAAGGATATTTTCAAATTTTTTTGTCCTAATGATCCCTTTTCGGCTGGAAGCGTGAAAGATTAAAATCCTTTTAACAAATACACTTTCGAATAATCAAATTTGTATTTTCATCCTTACCTATATAAACACCATTTACTATCTCAACAAATCACTTATTAATTATACCTTATACCCTTTTATATATAACTAGGTTTCACTTTCACGTGTCTTGCACGTTGTCACGCCCCGACCCGGAAGACGAGCACGGACAACCGCCGTGGTACCTCGAAACACGTGCCGGCCGATCACGCGCACCAAGGCTCCACGAAGCGTTAATACCAGATAAAAACAGGGAAAACACAAATATAGTATAAATTTTAAAATAATAACTGTTTCCAAATCAGAGTTAAAGCGGAATTATCAAAATCGAACACAGTAGTAAAAGTGCTCCAAAATTTAATCGGAAGATAAATACTAATAGAGAAAATAGCGGAGTAGATGCAAATCGAAAACAAGGAGCGAAAGATATCATGAAAGAATGACACTGCCAGTGGGACCCATCTCGTAGTGAGTAGAACCTCTATCACCAGGGATCACAGCCTACGCCACCGACTCGACCGTCAAAGGAAATGATGAGTCCTAACTAGCTTGAAAACACAACAATCAATTGAGGGGTGAGTACACGAATGTACCCAGTGAGTGAGCCACCCTCAAAAGAGAACCAGAAGAGGGTGGGGTGCACTCACAACCAAAACAGATAAGAAAACCAAGTTATAAAAACATGGTTAGCAATAAAACAAGTACAAGAAATCATTTGTCATTTTCATAAACAAATGGGCTGCCAATAAAACCTATCCGGAGTAACCTTGGCCCGAGTCAACCTCCGGAACCGTCAAGGGCATTTTCGTCATCATCAAATAACTAGTAAAAATATCATTTTTCTTATTTTTCCAAACAAGCCCGTTCCCCTGACGTTAGCTTGGGTCCGGTACTGCGTGGTGGCCGCAGCACACCCAATTTAGCTCTCCCATGCACACGCCGAACCGGTAAATAAATATGGCGTGTCGGGCCTGGAGCGACGAACCATGTGGATCCAAACTAAACTCATGGTTCGCCAATAAAATCTAACTACTAGCTAGTAAACCACCAAATCAGCCACACGTACTCCCTGGACTGCGACCAGTCCACGAGTCCCCGTATGCTTACCGACAGTTCAAAACCATTTTCAAAGATCGCTCATGCACCCAAATCAATTTATTTAAAACCATTTATAAAACAATTTAATAAAACAGTAATAAAATAGTTCCTCAACGGGTTAACCGTTGAGGACAGCCCACTCACAGTTCAGGGGACTCGTACACCCCCAAAGTCAATCCACTGTGAGCCTAGCCGATGTCTCGATCAGCGCCTTAACCGTCTGATTGAGAAGCACGTGCAACACAAGAAAATCATTTTAAGTCTACAGGGCAAAACAATAATTTTTTTATGATAGGGGTAAAATTCTCTCATTTCCACCATTAATGGTAATTTCGTAAGTTTGATGACTAAGGGGCATAATGGTAATATTGATAGGTCGAGGGTAGCACAGTAATTTTACCCAAAAGGGTCTTTACGGTAGCTTTCCAATCCTAAATATGAGATCTTAAAGTTTAATTATTTGTATCGCGCTCTTAGGGGCAAAATTGTAATTTGTCTATCAACGGTATTTTGGTAATTTTACTCTCTCAAGGTACGTGATATTCCTTACGTGTCATAGTTGTTGACCGTAGTTGATCGGACTTGAAATCGTAGCTCAACAGAATATATTAGTACACTTTTACTAATTAGGGGTAATATGATAATTTACCCACTCAAGGGTAAAACGAGAATTTATGCTCCTACGAACATTACCGAGTAATACGATAATCGTTTAAATTTAATAGTGTAACCGATGTCGTAGAATTCATTAAATTCCTCTTCTAAGGGTAATTTTATAATATAGCATCTTAAGGGCGATTTAGTAATTTTACCCATCCAAGGGTAAAATTATAACTTCACTTACCAATATATAAATCTCCAAAATTAAATTCCTATTTTCTTCTCTTTTTCTTTTTCTTTTCCTCTTCCTTTCTCTTTTTCTTTCCTTATGTCTTTTTCCTTTTTCGGGCCAGGCCCACTTTATTACCAGGCCTGCGCGCCAGCTGGGCCCAAGCAGGCCAGGCTGCTCAGGCCCGCGCCTGCTGGACCAAGGCGCACCAGGCCTGGCCTGCTGCTGGCTGCCATTTTTGGCAGCCGGAATCTGGATTTTATCCAGATTCCGGCAAGGCCGGAACAAGCAATTTTGGACAATTTTTTTTCTTCTCCAAACACATATTAAAGCCTATTTTTGCTTTATTATCTCCCTAACAATTCCTAATTATCCAATCATGAAATTTTCAAGCTTCAAAAACATTAATCTACCTCAATTCAAAGAAACCAACTTACCCAAATATTTATTTCACTCTCCTCTTCCTTCCAAAGTCTTCCATTGTGCTACCCACCATTGTTTTCACCTCCAATAAACAATCAAGATTAAAATTTATTTAACTCACATCTTCAAAACACCAATTCAACTCATAAAACTTCCACTTACCTTTAATCATGGGAAAACCCATAAACTCCAAGCAAATTTCAAGACTTAACCCATGATTGGAAAGCATTTGGTGTGGGGAATATTTCTCCATGAATGCATGTTGGGTTTCATCTTGAATTGATGAAGGAATTGTGGAGAAATAGGGTAGAGAGGTTCGGCTAGTGTGAGAAAACATAAAAAAAAAATAATGAGGAAGATGATGTTGGGCACTTGGGGTTTTATTAAAAAAGACTTGGCCAAATTATTTCTTGGTACTCCACCATTAGCAATCTCTTCAATTTGGTTCCCACAGTGTCCTTTTTATTCACATCAATCCCCAATTCACAAAATTTGTAAGAACTAGTAATTATTATTATTATTTTTTTATTTTAATCAAATCAATGGTATTACAATTCTACCCTCCTTACAGAAAATTTCGTCCGCGAAATTTAAAAGCGGTCATTCCTTTTATCAATGGTATCACATTCATTGGATAGATACGAACATTGCTTTTGTATCACCTCTTCTGGTTCACATGTTATTTAGTAAATCCTCATTCTTCTTGCAAAAATCTTTATTACCTCTATTCACCTTTTTTTTTAATGATAACTCCCCTTCAATAATCAAAGGTTTCAATGTAATAGAGTTTCGAAATCCAATCTTACACTAGTTCCTTGCTGTATTTTCCCCAACTCAAATGAATCCTAGCGGTACAATTCTAAACGAAACCCCCTTTTTATGATCTCGTAAGATCTTAGGAGACGTTAAACCACCTCAAGCCTTATATGATATCGAGTCACAATTACTCAACACAAGAATTCTTGAAATCTTAGATTTCTCATTAACTATATCCTTTCACCAATAATCTTCACTGGAAATTATGCAAGTTTCCTTAATCCCTTTACTCATTAGTACACAGTCGATCCAATTAAGACGTCAATTCTGATCGACTACTAGAATCCGACTCCCAGTTTTTCGTAACCAATATTCTTATGCACACCTAAAGATTCCAATACAACATTGATCAAGCTTTGGCTTCAATTGAACTTGATTCTAACATTTTGTGGCAATATCCTTCGATAATGTGGTCATCAACTGTAAATATTCATATCATATATCCAAATATCTGTACATTTCTACTTGTAGTCTTACGTTGCTTTAGTTTTTCGTATAACCTTCACTCCCTTATTCTACTCATAAATAAATTTAGCCTTAGACGTTTTCTTCTACTGACTTTGCACTACTTCAACAAAGTTTAAAATCCCTTACTTTAGTGCCTCAACAAAATCAAACCACATTAACCTGATGGTTGTTATTGCAAATAACAACAAAACAAACTTTCGTTTCTACTTCTTTACAAAGTCATATCACATGCTTACAAGGTATCTATTAGGACTCGGAGGGTCGTTTCATTTTATCCATTCCGTGCAGGGTGGAATGGAGTAATGATTTTAACTTCCTTTACATATGATATAACTTTAGTTCAGAAAAGTAATTCTCATTTTTAGTTCCAGATCAATAATAGTTGCTTCAACTTCAATAATATCTGTAACTTTCGATTCAGATACTTGCGACTCTTATATTTGTTATGCATTCATCACTTTTCCTCAAATTGGTATTACTTTTCGATCTTAGTAGCAATCTCGATAGTGACCTGCTCTGGAAGGAGAGAAGGCGTTTCTCGTGCTCCGCGGAACCACTAAAACGACGAGCTATCACTAATCGAGTGGCCTCAATTCTTCTTCCACAATTTACATACTTAAACCACAGTATCATAAGTACTCGCTTTTATTGTCGAGGGTACCATTTTTTTTCCAATAATTATCAATATATGAATTCCTTGGAACTTGAATATACCATTAACCATTAGTTTCATTTGATAAGAACTCCTCAGTATCCAAATGGGTTAACAAAACCACGATCAATATTCACATTAGACCTTGTGTATATACAATTCAATTAATTCCCAAAATCAATTCTTTGCTAAGCCAAGCTTCGACACCAAATCGTGAACTTCGAATTTTCTCCAAATGTTGACACAACTCAACTATGTGTCGTCTCTTAAACTTTTTTTTTTATGTATATCTTTTATCCTTACAATCTTCTTATTCTCATATATCAAAACTAAACCAACACTAGTCTGATAGGTTCAACTCAAAACAAACTTCAGATCTTCATGATAGTTTCCGACCATTCTTGTTATCGAACTAGATTTCCATCCTTTGTGACTACCAAATTTCATCATGTATCGTTGTAAAACAATTAACGTTAATCATGTTTTAATACATTTGTGACTTTGCAGTCAACTCGAAGTTCTCGCAGAGTTTGGAGAATATTTTGGAGATTTAAGTACTTCCATAATATATACTTCTATAAACAAGAATGTTGATGGGTACAATCTTTTCAGATTCAGTGAGAGGGTTTAGCTCAACCGATCAACTCGACTAATAATGCAAAATATATCAACATTGAAGCACCTAAAACAGAGGTATTGACCTGGCAATATCTTGCTCAATCATTTCTTCTTTAACTTTTAGCTCAGTTTTATTCTTCAAGTGTCACCTCTTTTTGCGAATTTGATTCGAAACAATAACGAGAAGTACTACTAGGGCAATCTCGGCAACTCCTCAGTGAATACTTTAAAAAAAATCGTTCAACTACCAAAATATAAAAATTATTTTCACCAATGTTATCTCCTTTCTCACATGGACATTCTAAGTCGGATTGTCAAGCTTGAGCACTTATTATTTCCTTGAAGCATTGCTAGTGTCGTAGACGATATACGAGATTGAGGCTCCAGCGCAATAAGAAGTCACGGGTAGTATTTGCATCAAATGAGAAGTCGTTATCGGGTCCTACAAGTTAGGATATGACATATGTGGAAATGACACAGGTGGGAACGACAAGTTTTGAGTATTCTCCTATAAGCAATTGCGTAGAGGACAAATGGCCCGAGAATTCATATTCCTCAATTTGATCTCTTAACGAGGTCAAATCGTTATGAGGATGTCGTCGTCGACAATGATCACGTTTTAGTGGCATGAATCTCTAAGAAGAGTAACGAGTTTAGAATTTTAGGCAACATAAACGGAAGAGACACGGAATTTGGAATTAAAAGCAAAATCATTTGAAGAGACACTATGTTAGTATTAAAAACAAGGCAAACCAAACAATTAGATTTTAAAACAAAACGTAAACTTAAAACGCAGATGGACACCTATGTGTCCGGAACTTATCCTAAACTCACTAGAGGCCCACTGGACTTATGAAATTAGGATAAAAACTAGATGCTCTGGTACCAATAAAGTTGTCACGCCCCGACCCGGAAGACGAGCACGGACAACCGCCGTAGTACCTCGAAACACGTGTCGGCCGGTCACGCGCACCAAGGCTCCACGAAGCGTTAATACCAGATAAAAACAGGGAAAACACAAATATAGTATAAATTTTAAAAAAATAATGAGGAAGATGATGTTGGGCACTTGGGGTTTTATTAAAAAAGACTTGGCCAAATTATCCCTTGGTACTCCACCATTAGCAATCTCTTCAATTTGGTTCCCACAGTGTCCTTTTTATTCACATCAATCCCCAATTCACAAAATTTGTAAGAACTAGTAATTATTATTATTATTATTTTTTTATTTTAATCAAATCAATGGTATTACACACGTGATCCATATGTTTAAATTAAATGAAAAATAAAATAAAAATGGATCATCTCGCGCTGGCGTGTCGGGCGTTCAGCAATCTACTTCTTTGAATAATTTTCTATTCGAATTAAATTGTTCGATACGTAGGAAATTTCGAAAGTACTATGATTTTAAATGTGTTGCATCTTTGAAAGACTATACTATTAACATTGAGCATATGCCCTAAAGTTAGCAATAAATAGTAAATATTAGTTTGTACATGGACAGGTGCAATAACGTCAATTTTATTTCCTCCTCTAAAGTGTGTAACACTTAAACAAAAACTAAGTTTACTCTCTTCTTCATATGGACATAAAAAGCCTGAAAAGAGGTTACAATTCTAGATAATTAAGGGGGATATGATTTATTATAACACATTTATGTGAAAGGAAAGGATAATTACAAAAAAGGGCTTAAGGGCAAGAACTGACTAGAAAGTAACCTAGGGTCTTTTTAGTAATTTGCCAAGTGAGATAAGACAGAAAATGACAAAAAAAGTTCAAATGGAGCCTCCTCATCGATCCTCAGGTCATCTCCAAGGAAGTCATCATATCACCAATTTGGTGATTTGGTGACTTAAAAAGCCCTCCAAGGAAGGCACCAATTGTCTTTGCCCGAGAAAAATATTTTGGTGCAATGAATAGTGTTGCATCAATTTGGTGCAATACTATTCATTGCACCAAATGAAAAAGAGGTGGGGCCAAGTTGTTAAATGACAACTTGGTCCTTTTACGTTTGTTTTAATTACTTGTGTATCCTTTTGATAATTTTGAAAAGATAATTATATAATTTGATGAAAAATTAACTATTTAAATTTAAATAAATATAGAAAATATTTTATTTGAGAGATCTCATTTAGACATTTAAAAAGAGACCAATATTAAATATATTTTAAGATGCATTATCAATAATTATTAATAAAATACATAAATTATTTATACTATATAGATATATAAATTAATTTTACCCTTGCAAAAGAAAAAAAATAGTTTTACCTTCAAAATATGACTTAACTTGGATAAGGCTAAATTTGTAATCATACTTTTAAAATAAAAATAATTATAAAAAGTTAAATAATTTTAACACCAATTTGGTGCAGCATGTTGGAGTACAAAAAAATTTGGTGCAAGCATATTCCTTCAACCTTGGAGATGCTCTCAAGAGGGGACTTTGGTAAATTTCCTGGGTCTTTCAAATAACATTTAATTTAATATATATATTATATTATAGTTAGGAAAGGAAAGTAAAGATGGAGAATTGAGAATCATCTTTCTTGAAGGATCTTTTACACCTGTTCATCGCATTAACATTAAAATTTTGATTAAGTTTCACTCTTTTGGATTTAACCTTTTTGGGCCCTTGGGCCCTAGCTAATTACTGGTTCTGGTGAACCAATATTATGAAAATAGTTTTAAAGCTAGGCAGTTTCATAATGATCACTCTTTAATGTATGAAAAACCAAAATTAATATAAGCATTTTGACATTCCAGAACCAGAAGGGAACATGACCAAACTGGGTTATAAAATTTGATTAAGGTGGGAGAAATTACTTTGCAGAAGGTAAGCAAAGCTACTAAATCTAACATGGATAATCCTACATAAAGCTCATTACAAATTTAACTCAAACTGCAATATCTATCTACTGTACAACATTGACATAGTTGTTCATTTTGGTCATAAGAATTAGATGCCGTGGTAATAAGTTGGAGAGAGCTGAATCAAAAAGATTTTGGTTACTATTGCTTTTCGGCTGTGCTTGAGTAGAATGAAGGATGCAGTTTCTTCATCTCCAGTTTGTTGCCTTTTGAAAGAGGTCAAGTCTGTACACATGTGCATGTGCGAGTATATTTTCAGACGACATGGAAGCTTATAATGCAAGGAGGAAAGGAAAATTTTCTTAATATGTGAATGGCCACTTTGGCATCTTTACAACATAAATACAAAGTGAATGTTGTACACAGATAAAAGAACTCACCTCATATAAAACTGAACAACACCATGAGCAACATATTACTTATATGCTCTAAATTCAGTTCTTATAAGAGAATTTTCAAGAAAATAAAACTTGACATTTTAGATTATATCCAACGGCATGAAAAGTTTTCGATGAATTTCATCAAAAAGGACAGATCATTTCTCATAGAAAATTACTCCAAACCCATACATTTTAGTTTAAAGCCTAATTCTCTTAGAGAAACATATCATAAATCATGTTATAGATGGCATGTGCTTAAACAGGTTATGAAGATGCCAGCAAAACAACTAAAACAAAGAAGTGATGCTGCAGAACAACATTTCTTTTGTTAACACTACTAACATCATATTTGCATCAATCTAACACTGAAAATCCTTGTGTTTTGCAATTTAACATCCAATTCTCTTTCATAGTGATTTTGTCTTAATTTTATTTATCTTCTGACAACCCCAAATCAATGCGAATCCTCTTAGCTTAAAGTATAAAAAAAAAACAGAACAATATGTTAACAGTCTGAAAAAATAACAAAATACAAAGAACATATCTACCTTCTCCTTACGATTGTCAGTATGAGTGTGTGAACCGATTACAATGATATTATCAGGAAGTGTTTTAAGTTTGCTTTTAAATGTAGTATATGAGTCTGTATTTCCTGCGAGAGACTTCTCAGCATCTTTCATGAACAAAATGAGAGGAGAAATTCTACTCTCACTTTGTACAACCTAAAGCATGTATAAATTGAATTAATAAGCCATATTTTAAGCATCAGCAGCTGATTTAAAAAAAAAATTGTAAGCACATGATTCATGGAACTGAGTAAATCATCAAGCTTCTCCCCAGATCCTAGACGAACTCCGATTGTTCTATTTCTTGAAAGATTTACAAAACATGTAAGCATAATGTCTCCAGTTCCTAATAGACCAGTAATTGTTGTTGGTTTTGCACCCATCTTACACAAATCAGAGAATAGGGGCTCATCATTGCAAAGATTAAAGACTCATTTAAATAAAGTGTAGTTTAACTATTTTTTAGTACTTAAGCCTAAAAAGCAAAGAATTTAACTTCAGAAAACGCACCTTGTCAATGATAGCCTCAAGAAGGTCGTCTGACAGATTCGCGTCAGATTCCATCAAAATGGCAATTACCATATGCTTAACCTGCATTCAACCAACAACTGATTAGCTAACATCTACAATTGCAACACATTAAATTGACAGAACACTAAATTCAGGTAGAGCTGCTCGCTTGAAAATAGAGTTTCACTCACTTCTTCCCGCTCTATAAATCCTATTTGTCTCCGATGATACAACCTGAAGATCATAGAACTTTATTGGCACAAAGCAAATGATTTCTCCTAAACCCTTACAATCAATCTTATCTTTTGTAGGGGCATAAGGATGAAACACGTTGAGTGAATGGACAAATTCCTCAATTTCGAAAACGCCATTTTTCTTTTCAAAAAGATCAAAAACCTACGATCAGAGAGGATGGCTATATAGATTCAAGGAAAAACATATGAATAACATTAAAGGAAATGATTAAGAGATTAATAACTTACCAAGTTTTAGGTTTCACGTATGTAACTCCCGGTTGAGAGCTGGAACCAAATTAGACAAGAAGTTCGTTTTTCCGGGTATTGATCTCTCTTTTCTCAGCCAGCCAAGCCTGTCATAAGCCCTTCCCTAAAATCAACCATTCTTGGGCTTATACCAGAGCCCGAAGCAATTGTGGTATGGTATCCTTTTCTACCTCAACCTCATCCAAGGAAACCGGATAGTTAAACCGATTCAAAGGCTGCCCCTTCTCCTAAGGCTGATAATTCCTAAGCTTAATCGAAGAGGTAAAAAGCAGTTCAAGCAAGTGGGATAGCCATCAAAGGTAACAAATAACAAATATAAAAAATTTTAGTTAATTTAATTTAATTTGACAAGGATACAAATTTTAGTTTTGCTAGTTCTAGTGTTAGAGTTTAGTCAATATAAAAATTTCATATGGGAAGGTAATTTAATCGGATAAGGCATGTTAAGAAATTAAGTTGAATCCAAATTTATGTAATAGTTATAAGAAAATAAAAATATTAATTATATAATGGCAGTTTAGATATATGTTAGAAAAGAATGGTATAATGGGCAATTCAAAAGTTTTACAAAACTCGTACTCCCTCTGTCCCTAATTATAAGTCCCCTTCTAGAAGGTTTTTTTGTCCCAAATTATAAGTCCCTTTAGCAAAACCAATGCATATTTATTAGCTATTTCCAAAACTAACCTTACAAGTAGTAATATTAGTTAAGAGAGTGAATAAGAGGAGAGAGAGTAAGTGGGAAAAAGAGAATAGGGGCAAAAATAGAATAAGAAGGAAAAGTTACATAATATTTTGAACCCTAACTAACTTTCTTAAACTTGGTGATATAGTTAAAAGGGACTTATATTTAGGGACAGAGGGAGTACTTTTATATATAGTAACTAGTTTTTACTTCCACGTGCGTTGTACGTGGCACAACGCGTGTGAACTAAATTATCTCTTTTAAAATCCTTGAAAATAATAAGAGGTGAAAAATGTTAAAATACTTCAAAATAATAAGAGATGATAAATATTCAACTAAATTAAAAGTGAGAGCTTATTATATTATCAAATTACACTGAAACTAATTGCCTTCGTCTTCGTAAATGATTGATCGTCCTCACGCTGACCTATGACCTACATATGACATTAATAATCAACTGTTAATAAATTGTGGTCTTTTAATATTATTTATTTAATGTAAAGAAATTGTGTTTTATTAAAGTAAAAAATTACCTTTGCGAAAGTAGAACTTCTTTATATACAACATTTTTTTGTATATGTTCCCCTTTTGCTTCTTTATATTTTCTGACTTGACCAAAACTTTTGTTGTAGACATGGAAATTCCCCGAGATAGCTCCACATATAGTTGTCCATGAGAGAAAACATTTTGCGGCAAATATACCCCAATATTGGGTATTGTTTGTCCTTGAAATTTGTTGATGGTCATAGCGAAACAAAGGCGGATAAGGAATTGTTTCCTTTTAAATTGGAATGGATCTCCTTCATTTTCAGCAGGTGATAGTGGAATTCTCGGAAGAAGAACTTGCTTTCCCGCATGTTTGCCAACAACAATCTCTGCTTGTATTACGTTCTGACCAAAGTTTTTGAAGACCATTAATCTTGTTCGATTGCATAAACCGTTGGATGGATCCAAATTCCTGAGAAGTATGACTGGACAATTTTTTTTCAGCACCAAGCTATGCGGTGGCAAACCATTCAGTAGAAGAGTATGTAAGAATTCTTCCTGGTAATTGTTGTCCGAGTCATCAACTGCTTCATCAAAACTGTTGTATGTTTTACTCTCATCAGGAAATATTTTAATCATCTTGTCATTTATACCATCAACGTACTCATTTCTGGTTGCCAAAATCACACGGTTGGTCATGTACTCAACTGAAGTTGAATTATCCTTCAAATCTGGGAAAATCGCATCGATCAAATCATTTTCCGACGTTTCATCATTTTCATACTTTATAACCATCTGATCTGGTAAAAATATCAAATCACCTTCTTTTGTAGGTTCTTCTCCATCACCCACTCGAAGGAGGAATTTGCCGAAGTCTTGGTCTCCTCTTGCTCTGATGTTCTTTTTCAATCTCAGTATCTCCATTTTTGGCCAAAGGTATGATCTGACCAAACTTTGATTGACTGTTTGTTCCCTTGTTGCCCGGTGTCACGTCCCGACCCGGAAGTCGAACACGGACAACCGTCGTGTCACCTTGAAACACGTGCCGGCCGGTCACGCACTCCAAAGCAACACGAAGCGTCAATACCAGATTAAAAACATGGAAAACATGAATTGAGTATAAATTTAAAATACTGAACCTTTCAAATCAGAGTAGATGCGGAATCGTCAAAACCGAAATAATAAAAGTATTTTAATAAATCAGAAACCAAGTCAAATCCAATTAGTGGGTTAGTAAACAAGAAACAAGGCACGAGGAATGCGAATGAATAAACACAATGCCAGTGGGATCCGTCATGTAGTGAGAAGTACCTCTATGAGCAGTGATAACAGCCTACGCCACCGACTCGACCGTCCAAGAATCCGCTGAGTCCTAACTACCCTGAAAACACAACAAGAATTTGAGGGGGTGAGTACGCAAATGTACCCAGTGAGTGCGCCACCCGCAAAAGAGGACCAGAAGAGGGTGGGGTGCCTCACAACCAAAACATGTAAGAAAAACCAAGTTATAAAATCCTGGTTAGCAATAAAACAAGTCCAAGAAATCATTTATCATTTACATAAAACAAATGGGCTGCCAATAAAACCTATCCAGAGTGACCTTGGCCCGAGTCAACCTCCGGAACCGTCAGGGGCATTTTCGTCATCATCCAATATTTAAAAAAAAACCATCATTTTTCTCTTTTTGTCCAAACAAGCCCGTTCCCCTGACGTTAGCTTGGGTCCGGTACTGCGTGGTGGCCGCAGCACACCCAATTTAGCTCTCTCATGCACACGTCGAACCGGTAGGTGAGTAAATATATCGTGTCGGGCCTGGAGCTACAAACCATGTGGATCCAAAATAAAGTCATGGTCCGTTAAAGCAAACACACCAGCGCTGGGTCGCGTCCGAGACGCTCCACCACAAGCCATACGTACTCCTGGAGCTACGTCCATAAGTCCCCCGTATGCTTGAACAAGTCTTTTAAACAAACCAGGTCAT
>AWUE01020177.1:0-43054 GCA_001974825.2 Corchorus olitorius | reverse complement strand
ACTCACCTTGGTATATAAGACGCAAATCCCAGACTCTAAGAGCTTCAATTCCATGTTCAACCACTTAAGAACTCACTCCCAAACTCCTAACACCAATAAGCCTATTATTAGCTCAATATCAACTAGTAAACTTCATTAGGAGTTTGAAAAGGTTGTAAGAACACTTACACTTTAAAAATCTTTTAGAATAATAACCCATAATTTATCCTCCAATCCTCCATTCATCTTCAGATTTGATAAGAGCAAGTTGTAGAGGGAGAATAGAGCTTCAAGTTTCACTAGTTGCATGTTGAGTTCATGGTGAAACTCCCTTTGAAACTTAGAGAGAAGAGCTTTGTTAGAGAGCTCTAATGGAGTTGTAAAATGAGAAGAAGCTGCTGCTAGAAAGGACCAACAAGGCAGCCAAAAGAAAAGGAAAAAAATGATAAAATAAGAGAAAAGAAGGCTTTAAGAAAACTTTGCTAATAAGTCCTCGATGAGTGGGTTAAATGTGCAATTACCGACAAACATTTAACTTTCATTCAATTTAGTCCTCCTCCACAAGTCTCTTATCCGTATTCTTTTCAATTTGCTCCTAAACTTATGCCAAAATAAATTAAATCAAAGTAAGGTTATTTCACCCGGGGTACAACGGGGAGCACTTGTCTGAAATCTCCTCCAAAAACAACCACTTTTACTCCAAATGGTTCTTTGTTGCTCATCATAGCTTGCATTGTTCAGTCGACTGTTTCTATAGCGAACTTTTTTGCCATTGGTGCTTCATCCCATATTATTAGTCTTGCTTTTCTTAACAGTTCGGCCTTTGCACTATGTTTGGAAGTTGAACAAATACTTGTTTCCATCGGTTGTAGTGGTATGTCAAATCTCGAGTGCGTTGTTCTTCCTCCTGGCATAATTGCTGCCGCTACCCCGGAAGTTGCTGTAACTAAGGCAATAAGACCTCTTGATCTGCGATCATATTAGTAAAAATGTTAGTCGGATAAACATATTGTATAATAAATAATATGATTTTGATTATATTGGTTGTATGCTTTGATGATTGCTATTATTACATTAAATTGGCCAGTATTGCACGATATAGAAACGTTTTGCCTGTTCCCCCTAGTCCGTTCAAAAAAAGAGTCCACTCTTTCTTGATTCGACTCGATCTAAGATAGCCTTGTATGTAATTTTTTGCTTTTCATTTAGCTTTTCTGATGCGTTTAGATCTTCTTATGGGGTTTCAATGCTCAATTCATCTGCAATTTCCTTGTGTGCGGAATTTCTGATATGCAGATTTTGATGATCAATTTTTGCCATATCAAACTTCTCGATGCTCTTTCCCATGCTTTCAAGGTAGTACGCAATGCTTTGTAATGTGCGTGCAATTTGCGTCTCTACTGAGTTTTCATGCATTCTCTTATAATCTTCAGACATTGCCTCAAAATAATCTTCCCATAGTTTTCTCACATTTGCTGGTTGACAATTGACTAATAAAGTTGCAAAGAGATGTCTCAGTTCGTTGGGCATTTGAAACGCAACAGCTTCCATTATGCATTCTGATATGCATTGATTACTTAAGATGATTTTTGGTTTGATGGATTGCTGATCTGGGTTAGTGCATATATAGGGGGAAGAGTTTGAGATTATGTATTATCATAATTCTTATTATAGTTGATCACAAATACTTCAGTTATATATATGAACAACTTAATATAATTAATCTAAAATAAACTGTTTATTTAGATATAAGTCTAGAAAGAGTGAATTACTATTAAAATAAAATAAAATAAAATTGTCATGAGGATTTAGTTGGGTTTTTAATTCCCAGCTTAATACATAATAGAAGTTTAGTAATTATAAAATTTCAGAGATCACATAGATTGGGTCCAAATCATTTGGTTCAAGAAGTTGAAATCTATAAAAACTTTTGAGATATATATTTTGTAGATTTAAGAATTAAAAAAAAAGGAAAAATTGATTGACGTTGAAAAAGGAATAAAGATAGTAGAGAAAAATAGTCAATGGATTAGTAGAGTTTATAATTTTTTTAAATAAACAAAAAATTGAAAAAGGAAAAAAAATAGTAGAGAAAAATAGTCAACGGATTAGTAGAGTACTCTGGCAAAAAAAAAAACAAAAAGAAAGAAAGATTAGTAGAGTAGAATTTTTCTAAAAATTAAACACATTAAAAAATTGATAGTAGAGTTTATAATTTTTTTTTAAATAAACGAAAAATTGAAAAAGGAAAAAAATAGTAGAGAAAAATAGTCAACAGATTAGTAGAGTACTCTGGCCAAAAAAAAGAAAGATTAGTAGAGTAGAATTTCTCTAAAAAATAAATACATTAAAAAGAAGTCCCATTAAAATGACTTCAGGAAGTCCAAATTATTTCCAACCCAAAAAGAAAAAACGAAAAATTATAAGTCCCATTTATTTTTACTATATAAATAATAATAAAATTAGCAAAATTAAAAATGATTTGTATAATGACAGTTTTTAGAAATATGTTAGACAAATAAGGATATAATAGGCGTTTCAAAAGTTAAATAAGGGTACAATAAATGTTTCAAAAGTTTTACAAAACTCGTACTTTTATATATAGTATAGATATAGATAATATAGACAGATTTATAAAGATAAAGAGTTATATATGTATGTAGTGATGGGCATCAAGTAGGCTTATGATGATTTTTGGGTCTTGTAATTAAACAACAAGTCTCTTCTAAGTACACTTGACTGTTCAAGTCTGTTTTAAATATATTCAACAAGTCTCAAATCAATGGGCTTGCGACTAATTGATTAAACAAAATGTCGCATAAAAAATCATCTCTTATGGAGATGATTAGAAATTACAATTCATTGGTTCCATATTTGTACCTCCCCGGAACCAGGAAAAAATTATGTATCTAACTTCAAGTAACCCAAAAAATTAATGCCTCGGTATTGAGGCTTCTTGGGAAGGGGTAACACACCCATTTCCGAAGGCCAAGGCACCCACCATCTAATTCTAGCATATCAATTTAGTTCTTGATCCGAAATGCAAGGATCATGCTTTAGCTTTATAAATGAAAGATGTTGTAATTGTGCATAAAATTCGAGTCTTGTGAACGTCAATAGTAAAATTTGAGACAAATACTGATATAATTTTCTTTAAATAAGATTCGACGCTACTCAAATGTGATTAGTTGGAATTTAATGTGATCATTGAATACCGAAAATTAAGTAAAAAAAATTCCTTTACTATAGTCTATAGTGTTAGCTTATATTGAGATTTTTCCTAAAAAAATGTTGATCTTTCATTTTTTTTTTTTTCATAAATTGATCTTTCATTTTCCCGAACATCAATTCTTTCAAGTTGCGTTCCATCTTCCATGGTTCAATTATTAGAAGAAGTAAAAAACGTTCGCAAAAAACCGTTATTATTCTAAACACCCACATAGCAGACGTGTCAGTCAATAATTGGATATAGATCCTTCTCCTAACGACCCGCCAAAAATCTAACAGATTTTTTTTTAAGACACCACCTAAAAGAAAAATCTCCACGTGGCAGCTTAAAGTATCAAAGTTACAAGACTCTCATGCAACCGGGTCCACACCGCCACGTGGACCACGAATTTCTTACCCGATCTATCTGCCTTTTTCTTCTTTCTGTTCCTTCATCATCTCCCCTCGCATCGCCAATTTCGTTTTTCCTTTTTCGAACGATGTCGTTTCCGCTGCAACTCTTCAGTTGCAGAGCAGCTCTCGATCTTCGAAGCAGAGATTCCAGCTTCATCAATGGAGTTTCGATTAAAACGACGACGTCGAAGAAGAAGAAGCAGCAGCTGCTCACGGTTTTAGCAATGTCGAGTGAAAACTCGTCGATGAAGATGAACTTGAACGAGTATATGGTTTCTCTACAGAAACCTCTCGGAATTCGCTTCGGCTTATCGCTCGATGGCAAAATCTTTGTTCACTCTTTAAAACGCGGAGTAATGCAATTATCCTTTTTATTTATTAGCATCGATTTTTTTCTGTTTTAATTCAAATATTTCACTCTTTTTTTTCCATGATTAATGTTTTTACAGAGTAATGCAGAGAAATCAAGAATAATAATGGTAGGAGACACGTTGAAGAAGGCGAGCAATTCTTCTGGTGGAAGACTTATTGAGATCAAGAACTTCGGCGATGCTCAGTAAGAAATTTACTATTTTTAATATAAATCACTCTTTTAATAAAATTTTGATGGTTGATTTAAATGCCTAGTTATCAATTTTTGAGCTTTCGTTAGTGGAATTAAACCACTGTTTTATTTTAATTCTAATATATGATTTCTGCGTTTTATAGTACTCTGATTTTTGTATTTAGGATTAGGAATCTCAATAATATTACTGAAGTGAAAATAGCTTTTGTTAGTAATTTAGGAGTAATTTAGGATTATGTATTTCGGTTGCAATGCTGAATAGGATTTAAGTGACTGAGTTTTGTTAATTTCTTCTGACTGTGGTTAGCCAGTTTATTTTAGTTGTTGTAATTGTATCTGGCTCTCCGTATCTTTTTCTAAGCTAGCTTTGATATATATTAAAGTTCAAAACTTTTGCTTTCTTCAGGTGGATGATAGAGAACACATTAGAATTCATCAATGTTTAATCCATGCTCTCTTCATCAATGTTTCTTTATTTTTTCCAGTTTTTGCTTTATTCAGGGAGATACTGACTGAGAAGACAGGATCCTTTAGCCTGGTTCTCGAGAGACCCTTCTCTCCTTTTCCAATCCATGAACTGCACACCTCTAGTGATCTTGACATTTTATTTAATCGAGGTCGGGTGCCTGTTGCAACTTGGAACAAAGCTGCATTGGTATCAAATTTACAAACTTCTACAGGGGGTGGTGGAAATTCTGGTTTTGCAATATTTTCCTCAAAGTTTCTAGCATTGCAGGGATTGAAGTTTTTGAATGATCAAAATGGAAATGTTCATTCGAAACTGCAGAAGAATATCCTTGATTCACCCATTAGCCAACTTGTTAGTATTTTTTCCGAGGAAGAGCCTGGAGATGGAGAATGGGCTCATGGAAGCTTCCCACTGGAGGAATATGTTAAGGCACTTAACCGTTCCAAAGGCGAGCTTTACTATAACCACTCTCTTGGCATGCATTATAGTAAGGTGCAGTCCACATCCTCCAATGTTTGATATCATTTTTAATGAATAGGATTGTTAGTGTTTCTCCCACCATCTCTGTAACCTGCTCTTCTCTTTCTCTCCATATTTTCTTCTTTTCTTCTAACTGCTTCTTGAACCAATTCTGTTTGTTTTGTTAGATTACGGAGCAGATATATGTCGGGTCTTGTATACAAACAGATGCTGATGTAGAAACTCTTTCTGATGCGGTGAGCACCAAAAAACCTGTTATTTGAGTGGAATCATTTGCTTTTGACTCTGTGACTTCATGTTTTTGATCTTACAGGCGTCTACTATGATGCATTAAACTTGGTGACTGATTTCTAGCTGATAATCTATCAGTTAAATCATTGGTTCATCACTTTATTGTTGTCATTAAGTTGCCATAATCCTTTCGTCGTTGTTCTGTAATTTTGAGAATCCACAATAAGAAGTATCAAAAATCTTTAACCTCTGCTGCAATTTTTGTTGATGGATGAATCTATCCTTTTATTTTATGCCATTATAATTGCCTATTTGATCTGTGTGTCTCTTTTAATTTCAAATTAAAAGATATCTTGGCAAGAGGCAATTGTCTAAATGGCATTAAACTTATTCTATATTTCCCTTTTCTTCATGGTCTGCTAGTTTATTGACAACATGGAATTATGCACCAGGGAATCACAGCTATATTAAATTTTCAAGGTGGTGTTGAAGCAGAAAATTGGGGAATCAATTCCAAGTCAATCAATGAGGCATGCCAAAGATTGGATATCCTAATGATCAATTATCCTATTAAGTAAGAAAAACCAGTGGTTCAACATTATGTTTATATTTCAGAGAGAGTTTATATTGAGTAAGGAAAGCTATATTTTTTCGGGGTATGAACTCTTCTCATGTATTAGCAATGAGGTTTCAATTCGCTCATGTATCTTGAACTTGTCTATGCTGTCACTTCATTATGAGTTTTGTATGCTAAGAGGGAAATGGATGCTGAAATTTACAATGAGTCAACATATACTGTTGTCATGTTAAGGCATGCTAGCCCAGATTTAGCTGATTAATTTGCCTCTATTTTCTTCTTCAGGGATGGAGACTCCTATGATATAAGGAAGAAATTACCGTTCTCTGTTGGGCTCTTATTACGCTTGTTGAAAAAGAACCACCGTGTCTTTGTTACTTGTACTACTGGTTTTGATCGATCTTCAACTTGTGTAATTGCATACCTGCACTGGATGACTGATACTCCACTTCATGCAGCTCATAATTTTGTCACTGGACTGCATCGGTGCAAGCCAGACAGGTACTTTTCCATAACACTGTTCTGAGCATGTGGGTTTATGCTTGGTACATTGAAGAGCTGTGTTGTAACTTGCATGTTCCTTGTTTTAACCTGTTATTATAGAGATTTATTTACTTGTTCACCTTCACTCCTTCAGCATTGTTCCAGTACCATGCTTGGCTTTGTGTAGAATATGTTTGTGCTTTCCGGATTTTGACATACATTTTATTTGTAAGAATTTCAAAAATAATTGATTTGAACTCAATATAGGCCAGCAATAGCTTGGGCAACATGGGATCTTACATCCATGATAGGAGGTGGCAGACATGATGGACCTGCAACACATGTTGTGACCTTTGTTTGGAAAGGCCATGAGGTAATGTCTTAAAGCATGAACAGGTTATTTCACTGCTTGTCTTGGTTTTCTCTGCATTCGGCTGTGCTAGACTTTCACAACTGGAAAAGAACAGGGAGAATAGTTTTCCTTTTCTATTGTGTGGGAAATCTCATTTTTATGGGCTTAATGGCATCTCTTCTTGCAATTGCATATCACCAAAAACTTTTCCACTTAGCTGGTTAGTTTCTTGTAGGATTAGCTCTATATGTAGTCTGGAGCATGCAGGGTTTAGGCCATTGATGTTACTGAAGTTGAGTGGTAGATGACAACTGGTCTCTTGAAGCTTTCCAAATCCACCTTGTGTTTGTCTTACAGGGCGAGGATGTATGCTTAGTTGGAGATTTTACAGGAAATTGGAAAGAACCAATCAAGGCAACCCACAAAAGTGGAGGCAGATATGAAGTTGAAGTTAGACTTCCACAAGGAAAGTAAGTGGTCCTGATTCTATCATCGCTTTCTCAATTGATCCTTAGTTTTCAACTCATCAAACTCTAATTACAAAGAATGTTATTTACTGGAGCTTTTTTGTTGATTATCTATATTAAAAGCAAAGTTGTCTCATACCAAAAGATTCTCTCTCGTTGCTAATGTTGATACCTTCAGATATTACTACAAGTATATCATTAATGGGAACTGGCGGCATTCAACATCATCGCCTACAGAAAGGGATGAGAGGGGGAACATTAACAATGTGCTTATGTTGGGTGATGCTGCCAGTGTGAGGCCCATAATTCAACCACAAGAGAAGGTTAGTCTCTGAAAACACGTGATAGTAGTAACTTTATGGGGGGAAAACAGAGCCAACTTGAATCAAAAGAAAAAAGGGTGAAAAAAGAAGCAAAGTTATGGATTAACATATTTAAATTAATAGCTGATTAAAAAGGGGCCAAAGTTGCTAGTAGATATGATTAATTTAATTTATTAGATACCCTTTCTGACAATTCTTTGTCTTTGATGTCTTAGGATGCAAATGTTATAAAGGTGATAGAGAGGTCCTTGACAGAGAACGAGCGATTCATGCTGGCAAAAGCAGCCCGTTGCATTGCATTCTCTGTCTGTCCGATCAGACTAGCACCCAAGTAGCTTTCATGGTGGCAATGAAATCCACAACATAATTAATTTTGTTCCTGGAGAGAAAAAGTAACAAATGTCAATTCCTTAGTTCAAATAGTACTTTCCCTTACAGTAAACAGAGTATGGATCTAATGTAATTTTCCGGCTTCCTTTCGTATACGTTTTATTGCTCTCTATAGGTGAATAGAATAAACTGCTACTCTTAGCATGTCCACAGGATTTAAATTATTCAGGTTGTGAAATGAAATGTAATGGAAATTTTTGTCAAGTATCTTGGCAATTTGTATATACAGTCTATTTCACAAATAGCTAACTGCGTTACAGAATTCTTGTTCAAATTTACTGCTTCTATATACAGGATTGAGGAAAAGTGATGATTTTTCCATTTTCATGACACAGTAATATTCACTTTATCCGCCATAGGTAAGCAACTTGGAGTGGAAGAGGCCAAGATCTTTTTGTCCTTAGTCTTTACACTTATACCCTCTATGGCCCCAAGGGATCGAATGACAAAAAGATGACAACATTATCAAGGTATGTGGCAAGAGGTAAGCATATGTTCAAGTCTAACCACATTAATCTCCCTTTTAGGGTTAGACATGTTAGAAAGATACAATAACAGATGTTGGCATGACAGTTTCCATTGCTAAAAATGTTGACATTGTTACAAACACTGATGGTAGTACAAATATATAGGAGTATATAATAATGATAATATTTGAAACCCTCATTTCTCTCTCAGTTATAAGAATGTCAGAATTATAAGAATTTCAACCAGGAAAGATCCATGTTGTTGCAGTTCTAGTACTGGCATTTCTGGGAAACTGTTCAAGGTTGCCTTTTAGGCGGCAAATTTCAAGATTTCTGAGGGATTATTGATTGATGCAAATTTCTGCATGGAGTTGGACCATTGTATGTTTGGCCATGTTCGGTGGAGAATGGTTAAGGCAGCCTCAGCGTCGGCGGCGGAGTCTCGGCTCAACTAAGCTTTTGGAGCTGTAAACGTGCTGCCTCTATGGTGGTTGAGCATCAGATGTTCAATAATTTAGCCTTTGAAGAACAAGAATTCGGTGAGCTCGAAATGATGGTTATTGACTTAATTACATTGAATAATCCAAATACTTTTCAGTTTTAAGTTTTAACTCCTAATCTACCATTATAATTTGGTTGATAACATGTGCAAGTAAATTTAATTCCAGCTTATGCCTCTCTCAGATTATTAACATTTCCTTCTTTCTTCTGATAAATGCATATTCAGAAGATACAAAAATTGATTGAGGTAAATGTCTATCTCCTTTTCAACTCATCAGCAAATCAAAATAGATTCAGAGCAAGGAAAAGGTATAGTGAAACCCCATTGGGCATTGGTGATTGGATTAGGGAAAAAGTAGAACAAATTAATAGGGTCCCAAAATGTCACAGTTATATATGCTGAAGAAGATTTAAGAAACTTTACAAAACACAAAAGCCAAAGGGCATAGAAAATCTAGAATGTTTAGAAATAAAGGCATGTGGTGTGAAATTAAGTGCAGGTTTGAAGAGCTGAGCCACTGACACAAATTTCAAACAGAAAAGAGCAGAGCCAAGTTTTAGAGATAGGGCCTTATCTCCAGTTTATGAATAGCCCATCACCAATTTTATTCACCCATCATGTCTCTTCTATGCTCCTCCATTGATTTTTCATTCTTAAGATTATCCCACCCTCCTCCAGTTTTCCTTTCAACATCATTCTCTCCTTTCTAGACACGTGTTACCTCCGATTTCCTTTCTTTGTTTCTTGGCTTTTATCCTTTTTTTATTTTTTTTTGCATGTATTAATCATTAAATTGTGTATAAATATCAACATATTCATATACGACGGAGATGGGAGTCATGGGAGTAGAAACAAATATATCTACATCAATTCTTTAATACTATTTAAATTGGTCTCCAATGTTTCCTTCGTATATAATTTTCTTCGATGTTCGAGTTATATTGACATTATTATTATTATTTTTCATTTAACTAAGGGTATCTCTAAACCTTGTTAATTATTTCAACATTAATTTCTTTCAAGTTGGAAATTAACGCGAAATGTTAAAGTTCTCATAACAAATATCGAACTTACTTATATAAGTTACTAGAGTCATTGGAAATTTGCTATACTAATTAAAACAATTTTTTTTGTGCACACACCAAGCCAAATGTGTGTTTATCTAACCATCAGGACAAGGGGAGTACCGGTTAATTAAAATAACCTAATCCTCATGGAAGGCTATAAACTACTATAGTGAATACTCACTCCTCTTTAATTGTGAGTTTGTGACTAAATGTCGTCAAGTTCAAATTTTCCTTTTTAATTTTGATTGAATTGTCAAAATTAATCTTGTTTCTTTAGAAAAAGAAAGAAGCATTAATGATGTAGAAGAATCAGTTGAGTGGCATTCTAATTAATATTTCTACGGTTACACCAACCAACAACCACAGGGAATCCGAACAATATGTGGCAAAGACCACAAATCCATAGAACAATACGTGGAGAATGGCAATTACATGCCCCAACAAAAAAACAAAAAAACCGTCCACCATACATTAAAAAAATATATTAATGTTAAAGATGAAGAACAAATTTTTTGAAAAAAAAGTGAAAAAAAGAGAGGTGAAGATGCATGATATCGATGGTGCAAATTCATCTCCAACATCCAAACCTAATCTTCAAGGATAGACGCTCTCATTCACCAAGCTTTCGCTTTCATTATCCCGGTCCACGACAGATCAAGAGATGTCTTAAAATATGGTATAAATTTAGTTATAAAATTCCAATATCAACCCTTGCACAATGTCGACTGCTTCGATCAACGGCTGGTGCTTCACCTCCTCAACTCAATCTTCTCTCCGGAGAGCCACATTCCGGCCCTCCGTTTCCGCCAAGCTCAATTCTTCCGCCGCTCCTCCTACTCTCATCCGCAACGAGCCTGTTTTCGCCGCCCCCGCCCCTTTCTTCACCCCTACTAACTGGGTATATATCTCTTTCTTCTCTCTTTTTCCATACACATCTTATAAATGTCGTACATAGCAAGTTAACTGCTGTACGATAGTATGTTGATAGAGTGTTGCATTCTTAGTTTCTGATTGAGTACCGATCTTATTTTCATGAAAATGTATTAGTGTTAACGTGGCTAATAAGTTAGTGTCAAATGTGGCATTAATTAATGTGAGGGAGTTCTCACATGAAAATGTGTTATTAATTGCACACTGTGGAAGATTGTTATGCATGGGGCTTAAAAGAGACGTGGATTGCCTTACTTCCACAAACTCAACAAAAACTTAACTTTTTTCATTACCTTTTACCGACCATTCTACCTTAATTCACAAACTAAACTATTACTAGTAAACCTTTTCCAAATCACATTTTTGGTTGCCTAATTCGGCCTCCACATGGCATTTTCTCAAAGGTGCTAATTCCACATAAGCATGTTACAGCTTGGACTAATGACACGTGTATGGAACCCATTAACCCAAATGCACCAATCCAATTGCTCTCTTTCTTTCATATGAATTGCAACATTTTTATTGTTTTTTTTTTCTTTTCTTTTTTCAAAATGCATACATAATTACGTCTATAAATATTGCTATAGCATACGTAAATGTGAGCATATTATATTAAATATATTCGGAGCTAAGATATATTACAAAACAAAGATTCTTATATTATAAGAGAAATATCAAATATTCTTCTTCCCATTCTTTCATTTTCTTTTTCTTCAACATCCTCAGTCTTCATCAAACCAGGTTTTTGTTCAGACAATTAACATTTTTGATTTTACAAAGTCAAACGATGAGAAGTTTTGTTGTATGTGGCATTAGTAAATATATAAATAATAATTTGGCGTCTGAATGAAAATTTTGCAGAACGAAGACATGGCAAACACCAAGTCATACGAGGAAGCTGTTGAAGCTCTCAAGAAATTGATGAGGTAAAAATTACTATAAGAAATTGATGACGTTGTCTCTGTCTCTCTCGCTGTCTTAATTGATTCGAAAGTCTCCTATATTTCCAGACTCCTTTTTCATTTTTTTTTACCATAATTTTTTGGTTTGCCTTTTTAGTTTTTACATTAGTATATATATATTCTTGGCCCACCAAAGGGTCCATATTTCTTTTTACAGTGGTTTCTATGAGCCTATTTGGGCCGAGCATGACATTTTAAGAGTGATCAAGTTTGAAGTCCGGCCCATTCTTTAAAATGTATATGTTTAATTTAGATTTAATTTATTAATAAAATTTTATATTATAGTAAATTAATAATAATAAAATACTATATTTCAATATTTCAAAAAATATTTTATGATTAAAAATAAAATTTAAAATTTCTTTTAATAATATTAAAACTAAATCAACAATTGGGCTTAAGCTACTAGCCTGAATTTTTTGGATAGGTGGACAGCTTGAATTTGAGAATTTATAGATAAAGATTTGTTACCACTCACCATAACTGTTAATAGAAATTTCAGGTTGAATTGTTAATTATGTTATACCCTTTTAATTGTATGTATAAAATGTTACAAAACTGACAATATTTAGTGATTTGTAAATTTAATTTGAGAAATTAATATCATTGGTTGGTTTTGCAGTGAGAAGGGAGAACTGAAAACAGTGGCAGCTGCAAAGGTAGACCAAATTACAGCAGAGTTAGCCACAGTATCAGCAAGTGGAGCAAGTGGATCAGCAAGTGATGGCAAACCAGCTGATCCTTCTGTTGAGAGGTTGAAGCAAGGTTTCATCCACTTCAAGAGGGAAAAATACGAGTAATTACTCTTCCATTTTCCCTTTTCCTCATTTTTTAATTCTTCCTACTCAAGCAATGACCATATTTGATATTTAATTTAACCATCACTTCCTTTCTTAATTAATTTGCAGGAAGAACCCTGCTTTGTATGGTGAGCTTGCCAAGGGTCAAGCCCCCAAGGTAATTAATTCACTTCCATTCCTTAATTACTTTTTACATATAATTAACATTTTGAAGTTGAAAATTTTGTTTTGGAATGCATATATATTGCAGCAATATACTTTTACTAATTGTTGCCATAAATGGGTTGCAGTATATGATTGTTGCTTGCTCAGACTCCAGGGTCTGCCCTTCCCATGTCTTGGACATTCAGCCTGGTGAAGCTTTCGTGGTCCGTAACGTTGCTAACATGGTGCCACCATTTGACCAGGTATACCCATAATTTTTCCATAGAAAATATATATTTGCATTTCTATTTCTGTTTCTTGCCAAGTTCTTGACACTTTGTTTATGTTATTATTATGACAGCAAAAATATGCTGGATTTGGATCTGCTGTTGAATATGCAGTTCTGCACCTCAAGGTAAACTTTGAATTTAATTAAAATGGGGGAAATTAAGAATTATTGGAATTTGTCAATGTAAACAAAAGTGTTTAAATTAATCTCTTGCAGGTCTCAGAAATTGTGGTAATTGGCCACAGTGCCTGTGGTGGAATCAAGGGTCTCATGACTTTCCCATTTGAAGGACCCAACTCCACGTAAGGCCTTATATTTGATGATATTTACAAATATATGATAGATTTAGCAACTGAAATTGATTCTAACTTGATTGAAAATGAAATTTGCAGTGATTTCATTGAAGATTGGGTCAAGATTGGATTGCCTGCTAAGAAAAAGACCATAACAGAAAACCAAGGGGAGCCTCTGGGAGTTCAATGCTCATTCTGTGAGAAGGTAAATTAGTCATAATCCTGCCAATGATTCCGAAACAAGTTTCTTGAGCAACAAGTTACTAACTAATCATGTTATATTTTTGGTGCCTGAAAATTGCAGGAAGCTGTGAATGTATCCCTTGGAAACCTGCTGACCTATCCATTTGTGAGAGATGGATTGGTGAACAAAACTCTGTCATTGAAGGGAGGTTACTACGATTTCGTTAAAGGATCTTTCGAGCTCTGGAGTCTGCAGTATTCACTTTCTTCTCCTCTCTCCGTATGAACATCAACCAATTAATAATCACCAGTGAAACCATCTTTGTTCTTCCTTAATTATAATTAACTACTTGTCTTTTCTTTTCTTTCTTTTTTTTTCATTACTACAATGTACTACTCTTTGTATGCTTGTGCCTTGTTGAGCTATTAAAATTTACATAATAAATATATGATATGGAGATCTATGGCGGCTCCTTTCATCTATAAATTACGAAATTTCTCATTAGATTTCCATTTTACTAAGCACAAACATATATAGACTTTATTCACGGCTGCATTTTTTTCTTTCTTTTCGGTAGGTAAAAGATGTGGCCACCATACTTCATTGGAAGCTCTATTGACATGGTTAAGAGGTCATGATTTTCCCTGCAGAGATGAGGCTCTGATCTTCACTTTCTCAATCACATTATAATATATGAACTGATATTTTGTAGACAGGAGAGACATTTTCAAGATCTGGGGTCCTTCAAATTTTCTAATAATGTTTCATCCTGATGAGTTCTTTAGCATATCTCAATTTCTAGCTATAGCTTCAAGAATTTGATTGAAAATCATGCCAAACTATGAAACAGTAAAATCATTGAGTAACATAAAAATGGGAGAACATAATTATGAATCAAAAATCAATTCACTATTTAAACCTTAAAATGACAATGGGGAATTAATATTTTTTTACTGTGTGAGATTTGATCTTTCAACATCTCAATCTTCCACCATTAAACAACATTGAATATGGGTTGGTTCCTCTGCTGGCATTCATTCAAGACACTCATGTGGGCATGTTTTGCTTTAATGGTGTAAATGCAAACTCCTTAGTATCATAATGTCTACTATTTCTGTTCCTTTTCTTACCAATTAAAGCAAATCCTTTTTGATTCTTTTGCATTTTTCTCTGACTGATGAAGTAATTGGTGAACAATCTTTATTGCTACTGTTACTATAATTGTAGACTGTGACTGCACAAAAGTTTTAGTAATTGAATTTGACCTTACACACAGTGAAAACTGAAAATGTTATACATAAATTATATAGATCAGAGTAAAAAATTTGCTAGACCTTTCTGCCATTAATTCAACTTTAAACATCTGAATCTTCAAAACATGATACATAGATAGTTAAAATTATATAGTCATTAATGAGAAATAAAATGATAAATATTCCTGCAAATCAACAAAGGGTCCTATCAAGCAAGATCAAAAGAAGAATATTCATTAAGATACTCCATCATGGTTAGTGTAATTAGCTCCAAATCACCATGAGGAATCAAGAAAGGGTTCATAATATAACTCTTGTCATTGGTTACTGATTCTTGATGAGTAGTAGAGTTCAACAAGAGCTCAGTCTCAGCTTGTTGTTTCTGGCTACTTTGAATATCCACAGCTGTAATTTCCATGCTGGATTTTCCATAAGTTGGATCAATGGCTGCTTGCTTGGAAGATTGACAAGAATCAACCCTTTTTCTGTTTTGCTCTTTGATGCCTAGTTTCTTGCTCAAATGACTGTTCCAGTAATTCTTCACTTGATTGTCAGTTCTTCCAGGAACCCTTTTTGCAATCAAAGACCACCTGAACATAATAAACATTATAAATTTTACAGTAAAAAAAGCATCAAAATTGATTAAAATAAAGTAAAGGAAAATGGAAACCTGTTTCCAAGAAGCTTATGAAGTCTAATTATAAGGTCTTCTTCTTCCTCAGAAAAATCTCCTTTCTTCACACTGGGGCTAAGGTAATTCATCCACCTTAACCTGCAACTCTTCCCACATCTCTTCAAACCTGTCCAAGGAAGAAAACAGAGAGATTAGTTATTTATTCTGTCAAGAAATATGTCAAATGGAAAAAGGAAGAAATTAAAACACAACCAAACAGAGGGACAGAGAAAGTTGTTATCTCAAACACCTGTCTTCTTGGCTATTTTGTTCCACTGTCCTTTTCCATGAAGCTCAACATAATCTATGAGTAACTTGTCTTCCTCCACTGTCCATAACCCTTTCTTGTATTGAATTTCAACTTCTTTTTTCATGGTCATTCTTCAAGATTCTTGCTATTGCACAAGGCAAAGAGAGAAGAAAAGATGATATATATTTTGTAAGAGTAGCTTAAATTTTTACATCAGAAATCAGAAAATGTTTGGGAAGGAACTTTTTTATATATGTAATAAGCCTTTTTATTTATTATGGAGGTAATGATGAGAACATGATGAGATGGCAGACTTTGGATAACTTTGCTCTTGGCAGCCATGAGCTATGGCACCCATCCTCATATACTTTTGTGAGCTTTTCTTATAACTTGCCAGTTGCCAATATCATAAGAGGGTTTCAATCCATTACTTCTAGTTTTCCCACTTTCAGTTAGACCCATTTTGCTTGCAATCTTAAAACGTGTCTTTACTCTTTACTTTCTAAACCACAATGAGTTTTTGTAATTTAGCCCTTCTAACATGTTCAGAGTACTATTCGTGTAGTTAGTTAGTACGATAGCCTCAATATTAATACATCGTTTTACATTTTATATTTTGTATTTTTTAAAAAAAATAAAATAAAATTGGGCAAAGTTTAGTGAACATTTTTTTTTTTTTTTAAATCGGACTGGACCGTTCAAGGGAATCGGCAAGCAATCCACTCCAAACGAAAAATATTACGTCTTATCAACTCAATGTATTCATGATACATGTCATTATCGGGCATTTGGTTTGGTGGTAGAGTGTAAGTTACAGTGGCTAGGGTTCGATCTAGCAACCTAAAGTAAAAAAAAAAAAATTGTATCTATGATAGCTAGTTATGAATTTTTCATATTAGACATGGAATTTTTTTTTTTTTTAATTTCCCCCGGAGAGTAGAACATAAATAAACACATTAAATCTAGCACTACAATACTCATACTCGTAAAATTATTTCTTTATTTTTCCAGCACTAAACATTTCTGCAGTTCAGAATTCATGCATCAAAGCAAGCAAAAATAGCATAAGTAGGCAAAAACAGAAAAGTATTCCATCATATCAATCATATTATATGTTTTGAAGAATGCTTCAGAAGAAGTTATGTGAACAATCTGTGCAGAAGTCATATAAACAATTTGAGCGGACGAGCATGCTTAGGTTCCACTGTACCTGCATTTTCTCTTCTATAGACATTTTCCCAAATTTATACCAATGAACTGAAAAGTGCTCCAAAACTTTAACATTCTCGAGTATATATCTTAATAAATCAATCTCTTCTTTCGTAATTCCCTCAAAAGATGAGATGCTAAAAGTTTTCAAACAATGTTCTAGACATGGCAGCGGTACAACATCTGTCAAACAATGCTCTATATCATCTCGATAAAAGCGATAACCCTAACAAAAAATAAATAAATAAATAAATCGCAATTAATATTATATACAAGGCCAAGGAATACTGTTATTTCCAAATGAAACTTAAAAAACCTATGAAGGGAAAATGGTGATGGAACTGTGACAAAACAAAAAGTATTTTTCTATTAGCTAGAATGAATGAATATATAATATTGAATGATGACTTACAATATTTGACTTTAGAGATTGTAGATGAGGCGTTTTTTGGAGAATGTACACTAATAGAATAAGTCCTCCCAGACCTACCCCCAATTCCATATGGGTCAAATTGTGAAATATTGGAAGCTTATCCATATCTAGATGATATTCCTTTCTTTCCTTGATTAATTCCTTGTCGCTATGTAACATAATTTGTATTAACTAAATTAGAAACAAATTGAATTAGGAAAATTATTCCAAAAGCAGTGATGTAAAATATTGAAAACAAACTTGAGCATATATACGTACCTTAAGAGTTGAAGGTGATAATTTAAGAGATTTTACATGACGAATACCGTAAAGTAACTCATGTAAGCGGGGAGAGCTACGCACTGGTGATTGCCAGAAATAATCTGCACAATCGATGTCAATATCAGCTTCAGCCAGTGAATATAGGTCGCAAACTTGAATGTTCCTACGGTCACACCAATCTAGGCCACACCAATCTTGGCCAGACCAATAAGAGATAGTGAGAGATTGAAGATTTGAACAATTAATCTCGAGGATAGAATGTGAACGGTAATGGGGCATGGAACTTTTTTCAACAGTTAATCTCTGTAGACTCGCAGAGGCAATTGAAATATTTATATAATCGTGATTGATCTTCACAAGCAACTCTTCAAGGACAGGACAACCGGGAAGAATTTGGTCGGCATTGTGCTCTTCCCAATCTTGAATCCCTTCAATATGTAAAGTTTTAAGACTTGGCAACCATATGGAAGTGGGAAACTCAAACTCCGCATCCCAAGATTCCATTGTCAACTTCAACCAAGTGAGTGAATCGGAAGTGAAAAGGCCATGAGGCAAGTCTTTAATCCCTCCAATATGTAATGTTTTAAGACGTGGTAACCATATGGAAGTGGGAAACTCAAGCTGTGTATCCGTAGATTCCATTGTCAACTTCAAGGAAGTGAGTGAATCGGAAGTGAGAAGGGTATGAGGCAAGGGCATGAGTGCTTCGTAAGGGTTTTGGGGATCAAAGTCAAATCCCAACTCCATCTCTTCAATTTGATGCCTCGGCCTCGCAACGTCGGATAATAATGACTCTAACATGCCCTGCGTGTCGGGTAGCAGAGGATAGCAAAGACGAAATTTTGCTATTCTTGAACTATCCGGAATACTTTGAACCATATTGTGAAAAGAATCCAAACCCAAAGGAAAATCTTTACGGGAACCAAAATTACGAACAAGAAAACCGGAAGAATCAAACCATTCAGGAAAACCCAAAGAATCAAACCACTGATACGTTTTAAAATTTACGTTAAAATCGAAATAAAATATAGAGTACCAGGAAGCAAACAGCTTAAGGATTTCCACCTTGTTGACAATGAAAAAGTTGTTACGATATCTTTTGCTGCAAGGTAAGAAAGGATTTGGAGGAGGATTTCATTAGGAAGTTCGCTAATAATATCTTCATCATGCGGTTCAGGACAAGTAACAGAATCCATCATCTTCTGTTCTGCCTCCGTCATCTTCAGTTCTGTACCCAGGGAAGCAAGATGATTCTTCTAAGCTTTCGGCCGCAAGCAACTAATTGTATTATTTGACCCTTTATATCCATAACAACACTACTTATGTCTTCCACCGACCTAATTAATTAACCGACCTTCATTTTGTCTTTTTTTTTTTTCACTTTTTTGTGGGCTTACATCAGCCCAATGTATGCACATATAAAATAGGAGTATTGGCTTTTATTTCTAAATTGAGATTTTTATTGGCTTCTATTTCGTAAAATTATTACTTTGACAAATATTTTTCTAACCCAAAAAGTGTTAACTAATCAACCAATCATATCAAGAACTCTTTTATTCTTGCTCTGTTTCAATACTCTATCTGAACTCAAATTCCAAATTACATTAATATATGATAATTTAAAAGATGATGATCCTGAAGCAGAAGAGTATAGATTCCAATTACATCTCGCAGATGGCTTTTTTCTTAAATCCAATTATAATTAAAGGGCTTTTTTATTTTTTTGTTTTACTTTCTCCTATTGAGAAACTTGCTTATAAGTGGGCACATATTACTCTCGGTGGAAAGTTTATCAAGTTGCTCTTCTTTTTGTGTACACTACTAAATATATTAAAAGCATGATTCCAACTTCCAAGTATCAATAAAAGTAGTTTTATGAGATATAATAATAATATAATTCATCAACCTAATTGCAGCTGAATATAATTGTATTATTCCCAAATCTCAACCGGAAACAGAATAAGAAAAGCTAGATTTGCAGCTGAATCTATAGTTTTAAATTTATTTATGTATGACGGTCCTATGGACTGAGTCTGTGAGAGTTATCATGCACTCGAGACTAAATCACACTTATGATCATATATTCATGTGAATTTTAAGTTTACTCATATAGTATTTTAAATGAATTTTAGTTTCACTACAAGAAAAAGACAGGCTTGTAACGACCCATTTTTATTCCTAATCTCGTTCCAAACTTAGTCAGGAACGGGTTGAGGAACATGAAACCTGGTCATTCCTATATGGCTCGTTCCAGAGCAAATAGGAATGAAAAAAATGAATCTCGTTCCTGAGGAACGAGTTAATTCTCGTTTCAAAAGTCCATTCCTAAAGACAGGAACGACCCTATTTCAGGAATGATTTTTGGAACAATTATTTATCATTGCTAAACTCATTCCTCCACTTTGGAATGACTTTTGAAACATCTAAAATTTACAGCAAAAAATTATAATTGTTCCTAAGATGTCATTCCAAATGCCATTCCAAAATTTAGGAATGATTATTTTAGGAACAACTTTTGAGGATTATATCATTCTGGTAAAAAAATTGAAATAAACTAGAATTATTATGAATAATACTATATTAAAATTCAAGGTTTGTAAATTAAAATTTACAATACTTCAAGGTTTGTAAATTTAAATTTACAATATGTCAAAATATTGTCAAGCATTAAGGAATTAGATCAGTTTCCTTTCCTCAAAAATAAAGGAATTAGAGCTTCCTCAAAAAGATTAGATTAGTTTAATTACAATATATATCTACTAAACTAAATCTCTACTGATCACCTTCATTCTCTTCACCTTCATCATTCTCTGCCTCTGCCTCATCTTCATGTGTCTCCTCAGCAGGTTCTTGGTTTTGGTTAGTCTCACTAGGTTGATTGAGTCCAATACTAGAGGGTTGAGATGCAGTCTGGGGAAAGGTAGGCAATTGGAGGTTGATGTTGTTGTTTTGAGCAAGTGCAGTGCTCAATTGTTGTAGAAACAACTCATGTTGTTGGGTGAGCAGCTTAATTGTCTCCTGTAGCTGCTGAATTTGTTGTACCAAAGCTGCAGTAGGGTCCACAACACCACAACGCTTAGCACGAACAAGATTACCTCTGCCTAATTGACGCCCTTTCGACCCTCCAGCATGCTGAGCAAATAAGGCATCTTATCAATAGCAGCTAGAGCCGTTGGATTACCAGCAGCTTGGTCCTGTGCAGCACGTAAAGCAGCATCGAAATTTTCCTGTAAAAGGAACACCATCAATTTGTAAGGGAAAAACAACACCAAATACAAGAATTGTAGCTAAAAAAAGACATCAGCAAGCAAAACAACCACTATAATAACTGCAGCATACCCAATTCAAAAGGAAGGAAACAAAGCATACCAAAATCAATAATCAATAACAGAAATGGCAACCTAGGTATATTAATAGGTTGAAGAATAATCACACAAATATATACACAAAAACTAATATAGCTTTCATGTTGATAATGCAATTGCAAATTGTTCTTTCATCACTTTTTCCTTATATTTCCAATGGTGAAATCTGGAAATTATTTTGTATATTCACTCAAAAACAAATACTAAAAGCCATGCCTCCCATTTACACATTTACAGTAATTATAACAGAAAGAAAGATACAGCAGTACTATAAACTATTTTCCGGCAAATAGTCTCCCATTTATGAAACTACACCCCATGTGCATGGCTGTTAAATTATCCAACAATGATAAGTCAACAACAATCAGGTGGCCACATTATTATCCAACAAATAATATATATGTTCTATGCTAACTTCAAAAAAACAAAAAAAAAAAACGTTTCCAAAAACAACAAGGCAACAACAATATAACCATCCACATTAGTTGCAAATCAAACCAATTGAACCTTCAAATAAAAATTGACTTACAGAAATAGTACGGGCTCGACCCTCTGGGAATGTCTTATCTTTTAAGCCGTGTGTCCGTGCAAACAACTCGTGATCGAAGGGCTCTCTGCCCAGTTTCACAGTCTTGAGACCATACAATGATAAGTCTTATTAGAAAATGAATAACTTGAAAAAATTCTGAAATATTAAATAATCTAAATATTAAATTTTCTTACCAGTCTCTTTCGATGAGTTCTGGTGTCAACAGTGCCACCACGATAGGAGGCAGAGCCTTGCTCAGAAGCTCTGTTCTTCTTATTCCTTTCACTTTTTTTTTTAAACTCTCTAGAGCGCCAATAAGCCCTTAAAACCTCCCAAGCAGCCTCTGGGACCCATCTTAATGGTGGAACTTGTGGTACTTGCCTAGCTAGAGCGAAGGCTTTCCGAATGTGCTTACCAATGCGCGATCCAAACTCCTTCCTAATAGCCTTTGCTCTCTCTATAGGGAAGGTGTAAAAGACCTACGAGAATAAAACAAAGTTATATTACAAGTGTGCATTTAATGAAATGCAAAACATACAAGAAGTGAAGTTAAAGCATATTTACCCTAAAAGCCTCGATCATCTCATTCTGCACCCACTCAGGAACCATGATCCAAGAAGGCCATGGACCGTTCCAATAGCCTTCTGCGATGGCATAAATGATCTCATGGCACTCGTGGTCACTGCATGATCGAAAAAGAAATAAATGGATTAGCCACTTAACAGAATAATGAAATAAAAAATAAGGAAAAGAGAATGTGATATATACGAGGCCAGCATATCGTCATCAAGCATGATCGGACCCTCAGGATCTCCCGTTGGTCTCTCAGGCAATGGAACAATTGGAGGTCCACCAAGGCCATTGAACCTTGAAACTGGCTGTCCATGTTGCTGAGCACGTGCCAGCTCCTCTGCCTCGAGCTCCTCCTCCAGTACATAGTCCTCCTCACCCTCCTGCTCCTCATCAATGTCATGCTTGGGCTGCAAATTCTCAGAAGGATCACGAACTCCTGGAGATGGCTGATCATCTCGATGCTGCTCGATAAGAGGAGGTATTGGCTGCTCAACTGGAGGAGGTGGTGGCTGCTGCAAAGGCCTACGAGTTGGTGGTTTTATTAATAGCTTTTCCGGAACTGGTGGCTGTTGAGATGACGAGGATGAAGCACCAGATGTGCAGCTGTTGTTGATCCCACCAGTTGTAGATGGTGGCATATATGGAAGTGGATGTTGCGGTGTGCCTCGTTCCCTAACTACTGGTGGTGGTGGAGGGTGAGAAGGAATCGGAGGAGCCTGGCGTTTTTGTTTGCCCTTCTCATGTTCAGTGGGGGGTTTCCGTTTTTTACCCCCATTTCCACGTCCAGTCATCTAGAATAATTAAGATGTAATTAAACAAAAATATAAGTCAGAATGTAATCTGCAAAAAAATAAAAAAGCATAATGAGTGATGATGACATAATCAAACTTGTGGAGGAGATAAAAGAAGTGATGGATGCAGAAGCAAAAGACATTGAAGGAGCTATGTACGAATGGATGAGAGTTTTGATAAATTTCTTAAAGGACAGTTGCTTGCAGAAATGAACAAGGTTGTCATCACAATTGAAAACTCAAAGAAACATGGCATACAACAGGTATATATATATACAACAAATGACCATTTCATTTATATTGTATTTGGAACCTCTAAAACTGATTACTATTCATTTTTTGCAGAATTTTTGCAGAGGGACAAGAAGATGTTACATGCAAATTAGTAGGACTTATGGGTTCTACACAATTGGGTCAGCGTTTGAGAGTGGTCGCAGAAATTTCTGTTTTGGTATAAGAAGAAACTGCACTTAACAAGAAACTGAGAAACTCCACTTAACAAGAAGAAACATGAAGAGTTCTAAGAAAAGCTTCTCAATTGATAGACTAATCAAAGTGTAATTTAGAACCTGACTAATTAGGGGCAAAAGTTACCTTTGAAGAAGAAGATAAAAAACCTTCCATGGGGAAATTTGGGTGGTCGGCCAGCCGGAGTTGAGTGAAAGCAGGAAAAGAAAACAGAAAACAGAGAGATTAGAACTTATCGAAGAGAGAAAACTGAAGAAAAACGACATGCTTGAGACAAAAACGAACCTTTGATGGCCTCCCTTCGGCTGAGCTAACTTTCGGTCGGCCTCCCTTCTCATGCGGATAGCAGGTAGTCCACGGTGGAGATGGGTCGACGGCTTAGGGTTTGAGACCGTGTACAGAAGGGAAAAAATGAAGAAAAGTTTTTTTCTAAACTATTTATATGTAGCTTTAGGAACCCGTTTACGGTCTTGCCCAAAATTCTAATTTTTTGTTAAAAGTAAATTTCACTTTCATTTGGCGCGTTTATTCCCGCCAGAGAATTTTGGGAAATTTAGTGGAATTTGGCACAGGATTTGGAACGGGTAGTGTTACCCGAACCTAAGTTAATTCCATTTTATTTAAATTTTCTTCATTTTTATTATATCAATTTTGAGGTTTATAGCATATTTTATCTTCTAGATTTAGTTGACTGTAATAAATTTATTCAAATACATACATAGTTAAAAACATTGCAGAAATATCGAACTAACACATCTGTCCAAATTAAAATTCATAGGCTTATAAACAAAATGCTACATTTAATAGTCATCAATATTGTTATCATCATCTCCATCCTCATCTGATGATTCAGTAGATTCAAATTCTTCTTCATCGGACAAGAATTCAGATGGAACCGATTATGGCAATACACCTAAATCAACTTCCAAATCAATACCTTGTACCTGATCAAACAAAGATGGTATTTGTTCTTCAATATTAACTGCGAAGGCCTGCTGAATTTCTTCTACTTGGTACGGAATGGCATCCTCTTCATCATTTTCCTTGGATGTTTCATCAATCACTCTTCTAGACTTAGTCTCGCATACAGCCATCCAATCTACCATGTTTTTCTTCATGCTGGGATACTCACAGTAATACACCTGAATTGCTTGTTGTGCTAATACGAATGGATCGTATTTCTTATATAACTTTTTGCAATTAACATCTACCAACTTGTACAAAGGGTGAACTTGCATTCCTGTTTGAGGATCAAACCAATCACCTTCGAAAAGGACGACATTCATTTTCATAGTGGATCCTGAGTATTCCACCTGCACAATATCTTTAAGATAACCATAAAAATTCGATGATGGATCATTTGGATCGGAGCCTCGTACGCAAATTCCACTGTTCATTGTTGCTTTCCCACGACCATGTGCAACAGTGTGAAACTTGTAACCATTGACAAGGTATGCAGGCCATGATGTTGCTTTTTCAGTTGGACCCCAAGCAAGTGTTCGCAATAATTGATTGATAACTCCATTTTCCTCAGTAAGAACCTGTCATCAAAATCATTTACACGAAATGACTTTTTTTAATACAAGAAAGTAAAACCGGCTTTTGTGGTAAAGCTTGCAATTATAATAAAACTTACAAATAGCCTAAACCATTCAGCGAAATGCATATCGATTGCCAGGTCAATTGACTCAGGAGTATGACCTTCTCTTTTAAGGTAGTTCACAAACATCCTGCAACTGAGTTGATAGAATATACCCATTTAAACCCATGCATAATCTAACAATAGAACATAATTAATAAGGATTTAGAGAAAAAACAAAATTTTTTAAGAATACTTAACTCGAAATAAGGTTCAACTTCTGGACAATTTCGCAATATGTACGTGTGAGCAACCTTTGACTCATTATCTCGAAGTGAACGAGCACGTGGACGACCATAAAATCTACCTGGGTAATTGAAAATGGAGAAAGGAGATAGACTAGGATTATTTACCACTTCATCATTCCTTCGAGGTCTCCTACTTGTACAACTGACATTTGATTCAAAATAATGCTCAGCAAAAGCGTTGATTTCTTGTGCAATGTAAGCTTCGCAAATCGAACCTTCCACAGCTGCTTTATTTTTTATAGTTTTCTTCAGTTGTTTGAGGAACCTAATGCAAGTGAATAGTTTAACAACAAAAACAAATAAAAAAGAAAAATAGGAATTTATAAAATCAAATTCCTAGATAAGGAATACATACCGTTCAAAAGGATACATCCATCTAAACTGAACAGGACCTCCAATTATTGCCTCGTAAGGTAAGTGAACAACGACATGCTCCATGGAATCAAAGAAAGCTGGAGGGAAAACTTTCTCCAAGTTGCATAAGATAACGACAACTTTGTCCTCCAAATCCAATAATTTTTGAATTTCCAACGTTGACGAGCATATAGTTCGAAATAAAAGGCTTAACTCAGTCAACGGACCCCAAACTTCCAACGGCAACATCTCCCTGAAAGCAATCGGAATCAACCTCTGCATAAAGACATGGCAATCGTGACTTTTCATGCCTCTCATCTTCAACTCTTTCATATCAACGCATCTACGCATATTTGATGCGTAACCATCTGGGAACATCAAGCAAGACATGATCCAACTACAAATCACCTCCTTCTGTTCCTTTCTCAAAGTGTAAATTGCCTTTGGTTTTCGGCCAACAACATCAGCATCAAGTGCGATATCCTCTCGATCACAAACAACTTTAATATCCTTCCTTGCATTAATAGTATCTTTGCTCTTCCCAGGCACATCCATAACGGTCCCAAACACATTGTCAAACACATTCTTTTCTATATGCATCACATCCAAATTATGTCGGATCAAATTGTTTTTCCAATACGGTAACTCCCAAAATATGCTCCTTTTTGTCCATTTATGATCTCTTCCATAACCATCGGGTTTATTGAGAGGGTCTTCAATGGCTGTAGGAAAAAACTGAACCCGATCATAAACTTGCTCACCAGACAACCTTGGTGGGGGAGCACCTTTAACAACACGATCTCTTCTGAAAGCCTTTTTATTTGATCTATACCGATGCTTTCTAGGCAAGAAAGCCCAATGACAGTCAAAATAAGTAGCCTTCCTACTATGAGGTAGTACAAATGCTTCTGATTTCTCCATACATATTGGGCATCCCCATCACCCCAGCAGTGCTCCAACCAGATAACATGCCATATGCGGGGAAATCATTAATTGTCCACATTAGAGCAGCCTTCATGGTGAAATACCTTTCGGATACAACATCATAAGTGGTCTCACCATAAATCCACAAATGATTTAACTCATCAATCAAAGGTTGGAGATACACATCTATATTCTTTTTAGGATTTGTAGGACCAGGACATATCAATGACAAGAACATATAAGGGCTCTTCATGCACATACCTGGTGGAAGGTTATAAGGGGCGACAATGACTGGCCAACATGAATAAGATTTACCAAACTGCCCATGAGGGGCAAAACCATCTGCACACAACCCAAGTCGGATGTTGCGAGGTTCACCAGCAAAATGTGGATAAGTCCTGTCGAAATGTTTCCAAGCTTCACTGTCTGACGGGTGAGACATCAATCCCTCAGTTGCCTTATGAGTATGATGCCAAGTCATATGCTCTGCTGTGACTTTCGAGGCATACAACCTTTGCAATCTCGGAGTAAGGGGCAAATACCGAAGAACCGATTGCGGTATTCTTTTTTGCATCAGATTGTCCTGCCTACCCCGACATTCTTTGTATCTAGGTTTAGAACAAAACTTGCGAGAAGTTAAATCCGAGTCCTCTTTCCAATACAACATGCATCCTTCGGGGCAAGCATCGTATTTGACAACAGGCAGCCCCAAGTCACGCACTAACTTCTTGTGCTGGTAGTAATCTGGTGGGAAATTGTTATCATCCGGTAACAGATTCCTAATGGCTGCACACATATCATTGTACGTAGCCACAGACATATTCGAATCAGACTTGATTGTCAAAAACCTAGCAACAGCAGATAATTGTGTTTCTTTGTCGCATCCGTCATACAAAGGTTGGTCAGAAGCTTCAATCACATTAAAGAATCTTTTATCCAAAGTGGTACCTATGTTGTCCTCATTAGTCGAAATACCTGGTTCATTAGCTTCTACGCCAACATTGCTGGGTCCTGCTTCACCTTCATGATGAGGAACAAAGTTTGGACGGGTCGAATCATATACCATCCGTTGATCCCACCCCATATGCTCATAATTACCCCAATGGGCCATCTGCTCCGACAATGGCTCAACTCTATCTTGCTCTAACCAATTCTTGTCATTCATGAAGTTGCCATGCCCCTTCACCATGAGCCGTCCAATTCCAATATTTCGGTTGGAACCCTTTACGGTATAGATGATTCGAGACTTCATTTGCATCGAGGAAAACTCTATTTCCACATTTAACACATGGACAACGTATCTTATCCCCACTCATATAATGAAATTGACTTGTAGCAAATTTAATAAATTCTAATACCCCATCAATAAACTCTTGCTTGATGCCTCTACGCCCGGGAAGATTCCGATCATACATCCATCTCCTATTTTCCATTATAACTGCAACAAACAATATATAGATTCATTACAACATTGTTTTTTATTGTTTGACTTATGTTATAAGATCTTATTAAACAAAATAGAAATCTTTGCTTTCTTGGTGTAAAAAAAAGCACAATAGAAATCTTTCATGCAAAAAAAAAAAAGCACATATATATTTTTCATATATTAACACAAAAATCAATTTTCACATGGCAATACAAACTCATATCAAGCAACAAACACCAATATACATTCTATAAATATAATATTTTTTTGCAATTAGGTCCCTAAACTTATCACTTTTTCAATTCTATCCCCCTAATTTTTAGATCTATGCATTCGCATCCCTCATTCATATATTCAACACAAAATCAATTTTAACATGGCAATACAAACTCATATTAAGCAAAAACACAAATCTACGTTCTATAAGACATTACCCATCAACTATTTCACCCAAACATTACTTTAAATAGTAAAAAATTATACACAAACCAAAATGATGAGAAACCATGAAAACTTACCATATAAATTGCTCCAAAATGAAAATGTGGCATGAAGGCAACAAGATATAATGGTTCCTTTGGCTAAATACCATAACAAAACCAAAAAAAGAGTTTGAAAAAACTTAATATTTTGGGAGAAAATGAGCTCCTATTTTGTGCATGTAGCTGCTACAAATGAGCTACTGCACAATTTAAAACATTCCAGCCAAAACGCAACGCTTTTTTTTTTCTTTTTTTTTTTGGCTTTAGGAATGACTTTAGGAATGACTTTAGGAATGACAATTAGGAATGACTTTAGGAACGAAAATATCTCCTGTTCCAAGTTAGGAATGACATTTGGAACAACATTTGACTACTCAAATAAATCGAAAAATAGTATCAAAGTTAGGAACGAGATTTTTCATTCCTGATATTTGGAACGCCTTTTGGAATGACTTTGGTTTTTTTCATTCCTAATCTCATTCCTAATTTGGAATGAAAAATTTTCATTCCTGATTTCTTGTGACAAGCCCGTCCATTTCTAGTAGTGTTTGGAATGTGAAATTTTTAAAAATTTTGTATTTAGTAAGATAGAAGTTCAACATAAAGTTTCGTACCAAATAATTTTTTTTTGTTCAATTAAGAACATTAATAATTAAGATACGATTTGAACATGAAGTTTAACTCCAAATAAATTTTTTATTTATTTTATAGGTAGATATGGATTTCTAAACATTGGGTAAACTTAAAATTCACATGAATTTATGATCATATGTGTGATTTAGTCTCGATTGCGTGGTAACTCCTACGGACTCGAATCTATAGGACCATCTGTCTCTTGGATTAACAAAGTAGTAGTACATTAACACCATTGACACAATAAACAAGTTGAAGTACATTATTGACTTGCCATTAATTACTTATTGTCTCATCATTATTCTCAATCATAATTAAGGGCTCTGACCAATATTTCTACTAAATTTAACTTTATTGTAAGTACAAAAACAAAGCACCTTATTAGAAGCTGAGATTATATTATCATAACTAAATTATGTCACTATAGAAATAATAGTACACTAAAATGCTGACAATAGATAAAAACAGGGAAATTGTACCCAAAAAAAAGAAGATAAAAACAGGGAAAATAATTGAACCAACTCTGAAGAAAGTGAAGATGTTGGTAACGGTATCTCTAGGCTTTTGCTCAGTGTTGATTGCTCAGTGTTTATAGCTTGAGACAGTTTTGAACTTGTAAGTTGCAAAATTATGATTGTGGTTTCTGGAATATGTTTTCTTAGGTAAAAATATACTAACCAGGTGGTGTCCTTAAGCCAAGGTTTATCAGTGAAGTCATTTCATTGATGAAATTGCCATTGCCCATTAATTGTTACCTTCAGAAGAAAGCTGATACCAGTGCAAGATTATTTACTCCCAAAAGCTCTAATCCCAACAAACCATTAAAAGCTAATTACTTTTCCTATATGTATCTCTAGGAAAAACAACTCTAGTAATACAATTATCATTGTTTGCCTCCTCTTGGGGCACATGTAGCAACTGCTAAATACAGCAATTGAGTTTTGAAGAAAATAAATGTTTCTAGTTAGGTCCTTATACTATATATCTTTGAATCACTAATCTTGTTTTTTGTGATCAACATTGAGTTGAGTCCAATTTATAACAGAGTCATAGGCCAAGGTGAACCTTAGTAAATAATGTTATCATTGTCCGTATCAACTCAATTGATATGTGGTAGCTAGTTATAAATTTTCATATAATTAGACATAATTTTTTTCCCTTAAATTTCCCCCAAACAGTAGAACATATATTATATAATAAACACATTAAAACTAGCACAACAATACTCTTACTCTTATTTAGAATTCAAAATATTTCTTTTTTCGTTATTTTTCCAGCACCAAGACTTGTTGTAGGCTTTTATCAGTCCATCTCTTGTTGCAATTCAGAATTCATGCATCAAAACAAGCAAATAGGAATAGCATAAGGAGGGAAAAACAAAAATAGAACGCAAAGCAAAATTCCATCAATATTCATATTATAAAAGAGACTCCGACTCTAACATTATAATTATATATTCCAATCCAAGAGAAGTATTCAAACAATTTAGACAGCAAAATCTTTTGAAGAATGCTTTAGAAGAAGTCATATAAACAATCTGAGCGAAAGAGAGTGCTTAGCTCTTGTTCTATGAACATTCTCTCTCCTACATAAGTTCCTTTATACCAATGAACTGTAAAATGTTCCAAAACTTTAGCATTCTTAAGTATATATCTTAAGAAATCAATCTCTTCTTTAATTCCTCCCAAAGATGAGATGTTAAAAGCTTTCAAACAATGTTTTAGATAGGGTGGCGGCACAACATCCTTCAAACAATTTTGCTCCATAGCTATGTAATTAATACTTCCCTAACAAAAGAAAAAAGCATTTAATATTTTTACAATTAATTATACTGTTATTTGTCTGCCAAAGTGCTACCAAATGAAAGTTTAAAATCGTATGGTGATAAAACTCTTGACAAAACAAAAGGTACTTACATTTTCCTATTATCTAGAATGAATGAATATATAATATTGGAGGATGCAATCAGATCACTTACAATATGTGATTTTAGAGATTGTAGATGACGTGACTTTAGAGATTGTAGATGAGGAAAGTTCTGGAGAATGTATAGTAATAGAATAAATCCTTCTCGATCTTTTCTATCTTTGCCTACTTCCAATTCCAAATGGGTCAAATTGTAAAATATTGGAAGCTTATCCATATCCATATCCAGCTTATAAATTTTATGGTGGCTATGTAAAAATTGTATAGCCTAAAGAAACAAAAGAATTAGGAAAAATCTTCGATAGTTGAAGAGGTAAAATATGGAAAACAAAGTTTAGCATATAATTATATACCTGAAGAGTTGAAGATGATAGTTGAAGAGATTTAACATGGCGAAACCTTTCAATTAACTCAGGTATGGGGGAATTGGTAGTCCATCGGTCTGGTAAATCCCTCAAATAATGTTCACAATCAATGTCAATATTAGCCTCAACGAGTGAATATAGGTCACAAACTTGAATGACCTCGCCGCAACACCAACACCAATTAGAGATGTTAAGAGATTGAAGATTTGGACACTCGATCTCCAGGGAAGAATATGAATAGTGGGGCACGAAACCTTCAATAGTCAATCTCTGCAGTCTGGCACTGGCAATTGAAATATCCTGGTAACGGCGTCTGCAACGTAAAGTCAACTCTTCAAGAACAGGACAACCGGGAAGAATTAGGGTTTCCCAATCTTGAAACCATTCAATATGTAAAGTTTTAAGACTTGGTAACCACCATACCGAATTGGGAAACTCAATGGGAAGCACAAACTCTGAATCCTCTGAATCCATCAACATTATCAACCTCAATGAAGTGAGTGAGTCGGAAGTGAAAAGGCTACGAGGCAACGGCATGACTGATTCGTTAGGTTTTTTGTAACAAAAGTCAAATTCCAACTCCATGTCTTCAATTTTATGCCTCGCGGAGTCACATAACAATGACTTTAACTTGCTCTGGGTGTCGGGTACCAGACGATAAAGAAGACAAAATTTTGCTATTCTTGAACCATCAGGAATACTTCGAACTGTACGGTGAAAAGAATCAAAGGTAACAAGATGATAGGATTTGGAACCCAAACCAAGATTAAGAAAACCGCTATAATCATCTAACCACTTATTACCCCGAAAATTGAAATAAAAAATACTAGGAAGCAAAGAACGCAAGGAGTTCCACCTTGTTGACAATGCAAAAGTTTTTAGGATATCTTTTGATGCAAGGTAAGAAAGGATGTGGAGGAGGATTTCATTAGGAAGTTCGCTAATAGTATCTTCATCATGCGATTCAGGACGACTAACACAATCCATCTTCTCCTCTTCTTTCGTCTGGTAAAAGCGATTCAACAGGTTTCCCATGTTGGTAAGCAAGAAAATTCTTCAAAGCTTTTCGCCGCCGGCACCTTTGAATTTGGATGGATTGTCCTCTGCGATTGCAACCTCTTTACGTGTATTATTTGACCTAATTATCATATATATATATATATATATAACACTTATGTTTAATTAACCGACCTTCATCTTTTGTCTTTTGTGGGCTTCTATTTTTTTTTCTATTTCGTAAATTATTACGTTGACAAATATTATTTCTAACCCAAACTGTTAACTAATCAACCATCATATAACCCATTTCAAAACCTAGCCGCCCTCTTCCTCCTTCTTGGTTGTCACGCCAAGGGGGAGGAGGGGGATTTCGTTTTTGTTAATTTCTTTATTTTCCAATAAAGGTTTCAGATCTACAGATCTGTCCAGTTTTTATTTGAGTTTGTTTTTGAGTCAGTTTGAGTCAGTCAGTTTTTTCAAGTTAGTTTCGAGTCTAGTCTCAGTTCGTTTCGAATCTGAGTTATCCAGTCTGAATTCTATGATAGTTTTAAGCATGATCATCCTTTTATTTATTCAGATTTGTGGTAAAATCGTTGTAATCCTTTTCTTTTGGGTGTCAAGGAAGAGATCTGTCAATCGAATCAATCACTTGATCATCGTTGATCAAAGTTTTTTGTTTGGAAAAACAAGCGACAACGAAGATCTGTCAATCGAATCAATCACTTGATCATCGTTGATCAAAGCTTTTTGTTTGGAAAAACAAGCGACAACGAGGTGGTGATGGGCGTGATAGCGAGACATCAACATGATTCAGGACAGACGTTTTGGATTTCCAAGGAAGATCCAGTTATTCAGGTGCAAAAAGTAATCGTTTATATGGTTTTATTGAGATTCAATGTAATGAAGGATGATATTCCTAAAATTATTGTAAAATCAGTTACATGAATGAAAGTCATCTATTTTTCAAAAAAAAAAAAACCCTAGCCGCCCTCTCCTCTCTCCCTTTCTCCCTCTCCTAGTTTTCTTAGTTCTCGTTAGTGTTTTGGTTGTCACGCCAAGGGGGAGGAGGAAGATTTCGTTTTTGTTAATTTCTTTGTTTTTCAATAAAGGATTCAGACCAGTTTTTATTTGAGTTTGTTTTTGAGTCGGTTTGAGTCAATTTGTTTTTTCGAGTCAGTTTCGAGTCTAGTCTCAGTTCTTTTCGAATCTGAGTTATCGAGTCTGAACTTTATGATAGTTTTATGCATGATCAACTTTTTATTTATTCATATCTGTGGTAAAATCGTTGTAATCTATTTCTTTTGGGTGTCAAGGAAGAGATCTGTCCATCAAATCAATCACTTGATCATTGTTGATTAAACCTTTTTGTTTGGAAGAACAAGCGACAACGAGGGGGTGATGGGCGTGATAGCGAGACATCAACATGATTCACGACAGGCGTTTTGGATTTCCAAGGAAGATCCAGTTCTTCAGGTGCAAAAAGTAATCGATTATAGGATTTTACTGAGATTTGATGTAATGAGAAATGAGATTCCTAAAATTATTGTAAAATCAGTTTCATGAATGAAAGTTATCTATTTTTCAAAAAAAAAATATCAACCATCATATGAAGAATTCTTTTATTCTTGCTCTGTTTCAAATACTCTGTCTGACCTCAAATTCCAAATTACATTAATATGATATTAAAAAGATGATGATCCTAAAATTCGTAACAATTATCTTTGTTTGCCTCCTCTTGGGAACATGTATAGCAAGTAGCAACTGCTAAATACAGCAATTGAGTTTTCAAGAAGAAAAAAATGTTTCTAGTTCGGTCCTTGTACTAATTAATCTTTAAATGACTCCTGGTTTATTAAAGAGTAAGAATACAATTTCAATTCAATCAATTCTGTTAATTGTATTGTTTTGAGTAGAAGAACCTCTCCATATGGCTTAAATAAAATCTCAGGTTCGATTTTTGTAAATTGTAAAAATAATATGCTTATGTAAATGAACTTTAGCAAATAATATTACAATTGTCGTATAACAACCCAATGGAATTGATCGGGGTTAGCTAGTTTTGAATTTTCATATATTAGACAGGAATTCTTTTTCCTTAAATTTCCCCCAAAGAGTAGAACATACACATTAAAACTAGCACAACATTACATACACTCTTGTTTAGAATCCAAAATACTTTGTTTTTCTTTTCTTTATTTTCCAGCACCAAGACTTTTTTTTTAGGCTTTTATTAGTCTTTATTTCTTGTTGCAATTCATAATTTATGCATCAAAACAAGCAATTAGGAATAGCATGAGGAAAAAACAAAAATAGAAGAAAGCAAATTCAGTCAATATTCATCTTATCTTACTATTACTATCACTAGCTATTACTATTATTACTAATTACTAATACTATAAGAGAACATGTCTTTTCGAATAAACAGTTGCTCTTTAGTGGTCAGTTGATAAGCAATCGAGACTAAATAAATTAAGAAACAAAAACAAACATGAATTAAGAAGTTAAAATTAATTTTAACCAAATTTCTTGTACTAGTATTATAAAGGAGATCCCAACATATATATATATATATATATATATATATATACTAAATATTATTCGAAACATTCAGGGATATTACTAAAAGCTCCTTTTGAGAATCGATGAGGAAGCTCGGTTTGAACATTTTTTGTCCTTTTATATCTTTTCTCATTTGGTTAATTACTAAGAAGACCCTCAGTTAGTTTCTCACCATTTCCTTTTCCTCCAGCCCTTTTTTGTAATTGCAAGAGTTTTTTAACCAATTGAATGTGAAAGCATTTATTGATCATCAAATCATGTATTATTTATGGCAAATTATACAATACACCGACGGTGGAGTTTAGCAAACTACACAAGCGGGTCCTGAAGGGTGACATGTGTCCTTTAGGGACTAGATTGAAATATTTAAAACTTAATTAATTCAAAAAATGGACATGTGTCAACTCCACAACCCGCTTGTGGAATCCAAAATTTACACCGCCGGTGTATCAAATAATTACCCATTATTTATTTATTAAGAAGGCCCTCAATTAGTTTTTCACAATTCATTTGGGTCTTTTGCCACTTTGAAGACTCATTTGCCCACTTTGTGTCCTCATTTTGTTCTTCCTAATTTCGCAATTTTTGTAATTTTATGTGTAAAACCTATTAAAGTCTTCAGACTAATTGGTTTTGTTTTAATTTAATGATTTTCTTTTAAAAAATAAAAACGTCTCTCATCTTTCTCGAACTATAGTGATAAAAAGAATTTAATTAGATTTATGAAAAAAGAAGATATTTTAAGTAGCAAAGGTTAATGTCGAGAATAAGAAATAGATTACAAGCTACGATTTTATCAACAAAAAATGAATTTTACAGCTATAAAACTCAACCACCATTATTAATAAGTTATATATATAGAAAATTGAGATCCATTTAAATGACAAACTACTTCACAAATACACAAAATACTAATAAAATTTCAAATTTTTGAAACAAAATCCTTTCTATATTCAAACAATAATAACAAAATCTATAACAAAGAATGTCCGACGCGCAGCGCGGACCGATCAACTTGTAAAGTGCTCCAAAACTTTAGCATTCTCAAGTATATATTTTAATAAATCAATCTCTTCTTTTGTAGTTTTAACAGATGAGATGTTAAAAGTTTTTAAACAACGTTCTAGACAGGACGGACATCCCTCAAACAATTTTCTTCCATATACCCTAACAAAAAAAAAGAATTTATATTATACAAGGAATTATAGTGTTATTTTTCTGCCAAAGTGTTACCAAATGAAAGTTTAAAATCTTATGGTTATAGGCTTACCAAGGGAGGAAGATGCTTTGAATAGAATAGAATGTAAACCGAGACAAAGGAGGACGGGGAATCTTGCATCTGAGACGAGAGACTTTAAAGATTGTAGATGAGGCGACTTTTGAAGGATGTACACCAATAGAATAACTTCTCCTCTACCTTGACCTATTTCCAACTTCCAAGTCCAAATGGATCAAATTGTAAAATATTGGAAGCTCATATTCCATCGTCATTATCTTATGGCCAAGAAAAAATTGTATTGCCTAAAGATAAAGATGATACAGAACAATTAGAAAAAATCTTCCAAAAGCAGTGATGTAAAATAGGGAAAACAAACTTCAGCATGCATACCTCAAGAGTTGAAGGTTATAGTTTAAGAGATTTTACATGGCGAATACTCTCAAGTAACTCAAGCATGGGAGGACCTTGTCATATTGGCAATTCGCAGAAATATTTTTCACAATCGAGGTTAATATCAGGTTTAGCAAGTGAATATAAGTCACAAACTTGAATGTGGCCGCGGCCACGCCAATATGAGATGTTAAGAGATTGAAGATTTGAACAATTAATCTGTATGGTATGTAGAACATGGATAGAGTCCTACGGAACTTTTTTCAATAGTTAATCTCCGTAGACTGACAGAGGCAATTGAAATATCTATGCTCCGTAAAAGCAACTCTTCAAGGAGAGGACAACCGCGAAGAAAAAGGGTTTGAGGCAAAGACATGACTGTGTTGTAATTGTAAGGATTTTGGTCATCAAAGCCAAATTCCAAGTCCATGTCTTCAATTTTATGCCTCGCAACGTCAGATAATAATGACTCTAACATGCTCTTGGTGTCGCGCGTATATAGCAGAGGATAGCAAAGACGAAATTTTCCTACTCTTGAACTATCAGGAATAGTTTTAACATTCTTGTGAAAAGAATCAAAGGTAATAAGATTGGATTTGGAACCCGAACCACGATTAAGAAAACCCGAAGAATCAAACCGCTGATACGTCGTCTCAAAATCGAAATAATAAAAAGTACTAGGAAGCGAAGAATATTGTAAGGAGTTCCACCTTTTGACAATGCAAGAGTTTTTAAGAGTAGCTTAAACTTTTATATAAGGATAAGAAATCAGAAATTGTGTGGAAAGGAATTTTTTGGATATATGTAATGAGCCTTTTCATTCTATTATTATGGATAGGGGTGTAATCGAGTCGAGCCAAGTCGAGTAGTGAGCTACTCGAGCTTGAGCTCGACACAAAAAACCGAGCTCGATACTCGACTCGAGCTCGATCGAGTTTTGACCATCGAGTTCGAGCTCGGCTCGAATCGAGTATCGAGCTACTCGAGCTCGGCTCGACAAGTTCGATACTTAATTAAAAAATTCAAAAAAATTCATTTTCAGCTAAAATTCAAGCTCGAGCTCGAGTTCGAGCTCGAAATCGATACCGAGTTCGAGCTCGAGCTCGAGCTCGACAGGTATATATATGTAATTTTTTAGTTAAATATATAATATTATGTATATATATATTTGTATCGAGTAGCTCGACGAGTATCGAATCAAGCATCATTGAGCTCGAGCTCGGCTCGATTCGATGCTCGAGCTCGAGCTCGGCTCGACAATGACCGAGTCGAATTCGAATTTTCTTCGAGTCGACCTCGAGTAGCTTGCGAATAGTGTTGTATCACTTACACCCCTAATTATGGATAAGAAATTCAGAACATTTTATATTTTGTATTTTAAAAAAACTAGTTTTCACCTTCACGTGCGGTGCACGTGACCAATCGTGTTTAAATTAAAAAAAAATTAAAATAATCATTGAAATTAATTATAAGTAAAACTATCAAAATCTGATCCGACCTCGATAACCCGTCCAACTCGATCGAACCTGATTTGACCAGAGAAATTAAACGACCCGAACCTATCTTATCTACACCCGACAAACCCGTAACCTGAATGACCCGAGAAGTTAACCTGGATGACCCAAGAATATTATAAACTAAAATTATATTTTATTCAATAGAATACACATATTGTTATAATTTTAACCATTTCAAATAAATTTAAGAATTAAACATTTAAAAATCCAAGGTTGACCCGATAGATCTAAGTCATAAACCCGAAAAATTCAAAACCCGAATGACCCAGAATCCAAGTAAACCTGAGACCAAAACCCGAACCCACCTGACCCTAAATCCAGCAGACCCGAATGACCTGAACCCAGATGAGCCGAAACCCGAATGATCCAAGAAAATTACCTCATTCAAATGACCTGGAGCCAGATGAATATGACCCGAAACCCGTCCAACCCGCCTAATTGACTCCTCTAACTTCTTTTTCTTTTTTCGTCAACTCCTCTAATTTTATAAGTCAAAGGAAATAATTGCATGTTACTCTTCTTTTTATTTTTAAAAACTTTAAATTCTTGTTATACACTCCAATACATTAAACTATCAATGTCCAAAATTGGAAAAGGTCAATCACAATAATTAAATTTTAAATAAATTTTTAACTTAATTAGTTTAAAAAATGATGAATAATTAATGATTAGGTAAATTATTTTGACTTTTAAACTTGATAATAAGACGTATCACAAAAAAAAAGCCTTTATAATAAGACTTTTATTAGTTTATATTATAATTTTTTTGTTCAAATTAGTTTATATTATAATTGAAATGGGTACAGACAAACAAAAAGTCTCCAATTTTTTAAAATTAAAATGGTAAATCAAAATATTTATAAAAATATTGAGTTTAATTAAATATAAAAATAGAATTTTTAGTAGAATAATTGTAAGATTTTATTTCTAAAAAAAAACTGTAAAATTTAAACAATGTCATTTAAGAAATATATTTTAAAAATTCTAATATATCTAAGTTTTTTAATTAAATTAATAAAATGATAAAATAAAATAGGTATAAGGATATTAGATTTAATTAAATAAAAATAGAGTTTTTATCTTTTTTTTCCCAAAAAATATAGTTTTTAGTTGAGTAAAACTATAAAAGTATATTTAAAAAATTCTAATATATATAAGTTTTTTTAATTAAAATAGTTAAATGGTAAAAATTAAATAGTTATAAGGATATAAGATTTAATTAAATAACAATAGAGTTTTTAATTGAGTAAAACTATAAAAGTCTAAACAATGGTATTTAAGAAATATATTCGAAAAATAAGGGTATAATAGGCGATTTAAAAGTTTTACAGGTGAACGTACTTTTTAATATAGTACTAGTTTTCACTTCCACGTGCGGTGCACGTGACCAATCGTGTTTAAATTAAAAGAAAATTAAAATAATAATTGAAATTAATTATAAGTAAAACTGTTAAAATTTGATCCAACCTCGATAACCCGTCCCAATCCGACCGAATCCGATTTGATCAAAGAAATTAAACAACCCGAACCTGTCCTATCCAGACCCGACAAACTCGTAACCCGAATAATCCGAGAAGGTAACCCGATGACCCAAGAATATTATAAACTAAAATTATGTTTTATTCAATAAAATACACATTGTTATAATTTTAACCATTTTAAATAAATTTAAGAATTAAACCTTTAAAAATTTAAAGGCTGACCCAATTGATCCGAATCCTAAACTTGAAAAATCCAAAACCCGAATGATCTAGAATCCGAGTAACCTGAGGCCAAAACCTGAACCTGCATGAACCTAAATCCAGCAGACCCGAGACCCGAATGACCTGAATCCAGATGAGTCGAAACCCGAATGATCTGAGAAAATTACCTCACTCATATGACATGGACCCAGATGAGTATGACCCGAAACCCGTCCAACCCGCCCAATTGACTCCTCTACCTTTTTTTTTTGCGTCAACTCCTCTAACTTTATAAGTCAAAGGAAATAATTACATGTTACTCTTCTTTTTTATTTTTAAAAACTTTAAATTCTTGTTATACATTCCAATATATTAAACTATCAATACACACTCCAAAATTGAAAAAGGTCAATCACAATAATTAAATTTTAAATAAATTTTTAACTTAATTATTTTAAAAAATGATGAATAATTAATAATTAGGTAAATTATTTTAACTTTTAAACTTGATGATAAGATTTTTGTTAGTTTATATTATAATTTTTTTGTTCAAATTAGTTTATATTATAAAAAAAAGTCTCCAATTTTTTAAAATTAAAATGGTAAATTAAAATATTTATAAAAATATTAAATTAAATTAAATAAAAATAGAGTTTTTAGTAGAATAATTGTAAAAGTTTATTTCTTAAAAAAACTGTAAAATTTAATCAATGTCATTTAAGAAATATATTATAAAAATTCTAATATATCTAAGTTTTTTAATTAAATTAGTAAATATTGAAAGATGCAATCAAAAACTTTGACAAAACAAAAGATAAGTATATTCCTATTAGCTAGAATGAATGTAGGTATTATAATATTGAAGGATGCAATCAGACTTACAATACGCGACTTTAGAGAGTGTAGATGAGGCAACTTTTGGAGAATGTACGCTAATAGAAAAGCTCCTCCTCTAGGAACTACTTCCAATTCCAAATGGCTCAAATTGTAAAATATTGGAAGTTTATCTATATCCATATGCAGATGAACTTCCTTGACTTGCTTGTCGAAAAGTAAACCTTGTATTGCCTTATAAAAAAAATACAGAAGAATTAGGAAAAATCTTCCAAAATCGCAGTGAGGTAAATTATGGAAAACAAACTTTAGCATAATATATATACTAGTTAAAGCACGTGCGCTGCACGTATGTTAATAATTGATAAATCATATATTCTACACATGCGTACTTTTCATTTTCATAAATTTTGATTAATTAATCATCAAAATCTGGTCATTTAGTTTACAGAGATTTGAAATAATTAATCTCATTGAACGAACAAAAAAAAACTTAAATTATTATATAATTATGGTTATCTTCAATAATGAAGGAAGGTTATCAATTTTCTTATTTGAATTTACTAAAAAAACTACAGGGCTATTAAGAATGAAAGTTAAACATTAATCAATTAAGAAGGTTATCGATTTCTGATGCAAAAAAAAAGAATAATAAGAATAAGAATAAGATTATCAATTTCCTCATCAAATTCCAGTAATTAACCTTTACTGCTAGTAATTTTAGTAGCCTTTTATCAATAATGGCATTTGCCAATGTTCTTCTTTAAGGTTGTTAAAAAAGTTATAAAGGTTATAAAATTTTTTATAGTATAAGGTAATTTAGTAACCTAACATCTTTAATAAATTTAGTAGCATTTTATCAATTTAATAAGGAGTATAATTTTCATATCTAAGATTAGTAAAAAAGTTGCGAAAGATTATAAAAAAAAAAAAAAGAAGCTATAGTCCTATCAACAAATTCAGTAACCTTATGTTTTTATTACTTTTAATAATTTTCGTCAATTATGAATGTTATTAATCTTGTAATCTAAAATTACTAAAAAAATTATAAAAGGTACTAAAATAGCTATAATGCTCTCTACAAACCTAATTGCGCTCTTAGATGATTTTAGTAACTTTTTATATATATATAAAAGGTTATGAATCTTGTTACTTAAAACTATTTAAGATTATATCAAAATAACTATAATGTTCGCTATCAAATAAGTTTTGAATGCTACTGCTATATTCTAACTTGTACAAAAAAAATCCCATTAAAATCACTTAATCCTAATTAATCCATAATGGGGAGGGAATAATAAATACTTTTAAGGTTGTTTCCTTCCTCTTTTCATCTCATTTTCTTTCTCTTCTAAACCCTTTTTTTGAAGAACTTCTCACCAATATTCATGATACGTAGGAAAATTTATTGGTTTAACAATTGAAACTTATCTAAAACTTCAAACTATGAAACTCTTGAAATGGATGAGAATTAGCTTTTTATTTTTAATTGAATGCAGCAAGTATCGTTTTTGGAATATAGAAAGCTCGATTTTTCTTTCTTCTTCTAATTTTGGATTTCATATTCTTTTGCAAAATTAATTCGTTTTCACCTCAAATTAAATCTTTCAAAATTTTTTAACATCAATTAAGGCAAAGTTGTAAAGAAACTTACAATATTTTTTCTTGATTTTATGTTACATCTATTGCATTTTATTATTACTTTTATGTTTAATTAGATAAATTTAGTTAGAATTAATCCAGTGTTGTTACATAGATAGTATTATTAATCAAATATCAAGTGACATGTTCTTTATTAGATGCATAAAAAAAAGACGTTTTCGGAACAAAACTTATCGAGTGACACATTTTTTTATTAGATGTCTAAAAAAAGACGTTTTAGGACCGAGGCATGATGCTATCAACAAATTTAACAATCTTAATTATATTCTTAATTGATATCTTACATTTTTAGTAAGTACTTAATACTGATTTTCTTACATAAGTAAACCCCAAAAAAAACCTTTAGAGGTTATTAAAAAGGCTACGATGCTATCAATAAAAATTAAGTAACCTTAAATCCTTAGTAACTTAAGTAATAAGATAGTTATCAATTCTCTTACCTAAAATTACTAAAAAACCTGTATTGGTTATCCAAATTCCAAAAAGGTATTTTACAGTCTACTATTTTTAATAACCTTACATTATTAGTAATATTGGTCACTGATTAATTTTCTTATATAAGATTACTTAATTAAAAGGTTATAAAAGTTATGAAAACATTATAGTACTATCTAGATTCAAATAATCTTACATCCTTATTAATTTTAGTAACTTTTTATGATCAATAATGAATGTTACCAATTTAATTACTTAAGTAATCTACTAAAAAGGCTAAAAAAAATGTTATTAAAATTGATAATTTACCAATCCTTACATTCTTAATACTTTTTTTTTTTACGAAAAACTATTATAGTACTATCTAGATTCAAGTCATC